>ML104682.1:32473-43536 GCA_003697995.1 Taxidea taxus jeffersonii | reverse complement strand
ACCACAACAGGTAGGCTCCCGCCATGCTTCCACGCCTTCTGCCTGAAACACGCTTCCCCAGAGACCCACCGAGCTGTTTCCTTGTTTCCTGGCTTCCTGGCCCCCTGACAGGTGCCCTGTTCCACCAACTTCTAGCCCCTCCCCTGCTCTACTGACTAGAAGCTTCAGGAGGGCAAGGACTCTGCTTGTTCCTGTAATATCCCCCAAACCAAGACCAGCACTGGCAGGGACTAGATGCTCAATTAAATGATTGTTTCCTGAATGAATCAGGTGCTTTTCAGTCTAAAATCATTCTGTACATTTGTTTTTATACAGGTCTATATTTTCCAAATATTTTGCAGTAACTATGATATTTAGTCAGAAAAAGCAATACCAAAAGACAAAAAAGTATTTTTTCTAGGCCCATTCTTTGGGAAGGCCCAGAGCTGCCATGAAATTGTTACAGGATGGCCTGGTTCCTGTGTCACAGAGTCAAAAAATAAACCTCATGGACACAAAGGGTGAAGGGAAGTGAAAGTTGATTAAATAAAGGAAGGTGAGAGCAGAAAGCAAAGAAGAAGCTCTCTAGTGTGAGAGGGGTCCCAAATGGGTTGCCACTGAGGGCTTCTAGTGGCAATCTTTTCTTGAACTAACTGGGAAACGTGTGGTCTTGAGTTTCTGGGGCCATCTTGGTTTGAGCACGGACTATTGATAACACCCTTAACGACTTAATTCTTTGAGGTTTGGCCATTTTCTATGATTACACTGTAGCCACCAAAGAAAAATACTCCCTAACATCCCAGGCCAGGTGGTCTGTTTCCTTGTCTCTCGGTTCACTCTGGCTTAGCACTTCTACCTGCCAGGAATAGCCTCAGAGCCCAGCCAGGGCCCCCTATCTTTCCCTACCTATACCTTAACCCTTTCCTTATTCAAAATGGCTGAAGTGTGATCCCGGAGTCCTGGGATCAAGTCCCGCATCAGGCTTCCAGCTCCACGGGGTGTCTGCTTCTCCCTCTGACCTTCTCCCCTCTCATGCTCTCTCTCTGAAATAAATAAATAAAATATTAAAAAAAAAAAAAATGGCTGAAGTGCCTCCCCACCCCGGGGTCGGAGTAGCACCAGGTCCTGTCCTGAGCTCCTTGGAGTTATAACAATACTGGGAAGAGCCACCGGTTTCCTGATGGTAGACAACAGGATTCGTTGGGGGCCAAGCAGCCCATTTCCCTAACAGCATTTTGCCTTGGGGTCAGTGAGAGGAAAGTAGGGGGGGGGGCGCAGGGAGGAGGAATGAAACAGACCAATAACAACTGTGTCACGTTCCCTGCCTTCCCTGCCCAACACACCAACACAGCTCCTGCCAAGGGTCCAGACTTCCCGACCTTCCCCACGTGGGGCATCATGGCTGTGCGCCATGATTTCACAGCCACACATGCTTTCCTTGGCCAGGTTTTCTCTCCCTTCCCTAAGCAGACTGTTTCTCTGGGCCAGGCGGCTGCTGCCTCTGTGCATCTATGTGACTGAATCCAGAAGGAGGAAGAAGCATTGCCTTGGTTCCAGGGCCCATCTCTGGCCTGACAGTGCCTCTCCTCCAGTCTCTAGCTCTGTTGGTGGGCAGGAGTCCTGAGCTCCCCAGTGACTCAGGGCCCGAGTTCAGAGCCACCCTGAACCCTGGAAACAGTTCAGGAAATGAAAGCCCTTTGCACTTGATAATGGGTTCCTTTCCAGATGGAAGGTTTTCTAATCCTTTCAAAGGGCTCATCCAAAAGAGGCATCTGAAAAGAGAACTGGGAGGCCACATGGCCCCACTGTCCTGCAGCCTCAGGAGCGTGACGACCCTAGTGGCCACCTGGTTCCTGCCTGTGCTGTCATGACCAGCTAGTTCACCCCGCACCCAGGGACCAGCTGCTGTCTCCTGGGCTAATACATGTCCGACATGCTCAAGAGCTGGGGGGTTGGGGTGGGGTGGGGAGGGTGTCAGCCAACTCCTATAAACCGCCGGATGGCAAATACTGTAGTCTCTGTGAGCCGCCAACAGTCTGGCCTCTGTCGCCTCTCCTTTGTTGGTTTCTTAGGACGCTTCCAAAATATAAAACCATTCTTAGCTCACGCGCCTTGCAAAAACATGCTGTAAGGGTGGGCAAAGTGCAGCCCACGGGCCAAATCCCGCCCACGGCCTGTGTTTGCAAGATGAAGCTTTATTGAGACGCAGCCCCCTAGTTTGTTTATGAATTGTGTGTGGCTGCTTTCCGGCTGCACTAGCAGAACTGAGCAGCTACAACGGAGACCAGAAAGCCAGCAAAGCCTGGAATACTTACTCTGTGGCCTTTTCCAGGGAACATTTGCCAAGTCCTGCTCTGCGGTAACAATGTAGATGACTCAGACATCTTTCCGTTTTCAAAAATGTCTCACGTGCACTCCTCTCTATACTGGAAACAATTTTTTGATGTCTATCAGGCCCCTTTTACAGACAAGGACACTCAGGACATATGCCTAATACATGGCAGAAGCAGAACCCAGACCCAGATCTCTGGCCTCTCAGCAGGGGATTTTTGACCAGAAAAAGCTACTCTCAACAGGGCAACCTCTGAAGCCTGGGATTGTACTTCTTATTCAGCTCCATCGGGGAAGGACACAGCAGGTCCCTTGGCGTCAGCATCTGAGAGAGACTGGGCAGGGGATGCCACCTAGCTGACCTATCCAGAAACTCTTAGGATCGTCTGAGACCGGTGTGTACAGAGAGTATCTTCAAGGACTTTTGTACACAGGAAAGGCTCCTTTGACAGACTGCCTGGCTGCCAGGAGAGCTGTCCTTTAAAATCCAAGTTTGGCTCCTGTAAACATTTAACAGGCAGTCACATCCCCGTCAAGGGCGTGGCATTCCTTCCACAGCCGGCTGGGGCTGGCCTTGGGACCCATGGAGACCCAAGGCAGCCATTTCTCCCCTCCTCAGGGATGGTGATGCCATCGGTTGTAGGAGAGAGACCTCCCGTGGACATTGGTGGTATTGCAGCCTCCTAGAGCAACTCCAGCAGCCCCCGCTCCACTTCTTGGGCTGGGAGTGTAAATCACTGGTATTGTCATTGAGCAACTGCCCCAGTAATGACAGATAAATGAGAGTTGTCCTCCTCGAAATCCTCCCTGTGGAGCATGAGGACAGTATGCCTGTTTAACAAAGCTGCCGTTTCCCCAAACGTGCTAGGAGCACTTCCTTCAGGCTGCCTTGATGGCCCTTTCTGCACTTCTAGTCTTATCTGGGGGACACATTTGACTCCTGAGAACAGTTGGCCTTGGTGAAGCTTTGATTTAGCTTCCTTTAGTCCAGCTTTACTCCAGGACCCGTTTTGTGTGTCCCATGATATTGTTCGTTTTATTCGTTGTTATTTTTGGTGATTTTTTATTTGAATTGAATACCAAAATCATAAACTAGGATTTCCAGCCATTCTGGAAAAGCCAGACCACGTTTTTGTGTTCTGAGTTCTTGTGTAACAGCCAATGGTTGAAGCTGAGGAGCTGCTTCCAACCCTTTGGAGAGGTAAGGGTTCCCAGTGTGACACAGTCCCCAAAATCCCCTATTGCCCCTCACTGCTTACCATGCTGTTGATTACATTGCCTTCCCAATCTCTGCGGAAGCTTCACAGCTACATCCCACATGCAGAATAACTGCCATTGTAATATCTGAGGCCACAGGACCAGACGCCATGCTGCACATGGTACATACATCCTCTTATCTAACCCAGGGTGGAGTATTATTCCCAACTCGTGACGCAGAAGCTGGGAGTCACTAACCCTAAGTGATCAGCCTGCGGTTAAACAGCAAGTAAGTATTCACCCCATGCAGTTAACCTCTGTGATTAGGCAGGCAGGGAGTTCTGGCTTTAATTTCCTGAGGTAGTAGAAAGGTTGCATAGACAGAAAATGTCTTTAGGTAGGACCCATATACTTGAATTGAGTTTCAGTTATGGACATAACACATTTTTCCTTGTCAGATAACAGGCGGCTCCTCCCCCTTGGTTTAGAGGGCATCCCTGGCTCAGTAAAGGGCCCAAAGAATCACTAGGCTTTTCTCTTTTTCTACCCACAGTAGACTCAGGAATGGCTCCCCATGATCCTGATTATGAAGTGGCCAAGATATCTTTGGTCTTTGGTGTAGAAGACACTGAAATAGTCTCCCTTCCTTCCTTGGGACCCCTGTCTCCACCCCCTCCAGTGCCATGTGCCCAGTGCTGAGCTCCCCACAAGGGGCCCAGGGACCCCCGTGTGGCACAGCGTCTGGGCCTACACTCTCAGACATCACCCCACATTCCAGGTTTTCTGATCCCTTTTGTATGTCAAAATATTTTCCATCAAAATATCTGCCATGGGGCGCCTGGGTGGCTCAGTGGGTTAAAGCCTCTGCCTTCACCTCCGGTCATGATCCCAGGATCCTAGGATTGAGCCCCGCATCGGGCTCTCTGCTCAGCAGGGGCCTGCTTCCCCCCGCCCCTCTCTGCCTGCCTCTCTGCCTACTTGTGATCTCTGTCAAGCAAATAAATAAAATCTTTTTTAAAAAAAATCTTCCATGTCCCAGATTTTTGAGCTCTTGCCAAGTGATCATTAAGTTGATCTGAGAAATAAACAGGGAGATGAGGTACTGATAGAATCATTCTTTCTTCCAACATCCATCCCCTCCTTTTTAAACTGTCTTAGGGCTCATGGGAGACTGAAGCCCAAACCCTTAGCACTCCAGGCATCTTCCCCACCCAGCATGCCCACTGGCCTTCCAGTTCCTCCCACACCTCTGTCCCCTACAGCTACTGGCTCTTTACAACTGACCTCACCCTCTGCCTGGAAATCTCTTCTATCCCGTGGTGGCTAGTGACTGCCTCCCTGTCCCTTAGTCTACCTTCAATCCCAGCCTCATCAAAAAGCACTCCCCGACCTCTCTGACTAGGTCACCGTCAGACTCCAGCACCACAAGCCCCTCCTCAGGGGCACAATTCTGCATTCATTTATGTGATGAACACACCTGTGCTCTCATCAGGTGGGGGTTTCCGTGATGCTATCAAGGGGGACTGTACCCTTACCCCTCGCACCTACGTGTCCAACTTGCATTTGTTGAATTTGTTTGTGGCCGGGGTGGGGGGGGGAGGAGAGGGAGGAACTTCTCATTGGAATTGTAGTTGAATCTCATATGAGTAAATTTAGTAAAAACCTAAAAGACTTGTCCAAGGACGCAGCCGAGTGTTAGACCCCAGTTCCCAAGACACATTTCCTTTGTACTCTGTCCCTCTGGCCTCTGGAGCTTCTGTGGACCTCTGGGGCCCATGACGAATAATTGCGCCCTGGAAATGATGATGGCTTTGGAGGCCTGCCCAGTCTGGCTCCCGACACAGACGGTGCAGGAGCATCAGCCTGAGGGAGGGTCCCTTTGCCACGTGCAGGGGCAGAGGGAGCCTGCAAGCAACAGGGCAGACCTCTGGGACACAGAAATTAGTCTCTCACTTTGCACAACCCAGGCAGGCCCCAGGGGCGCTAGGCCTGATCGTAGCAGATGTGTGAGACCTGGGCTAATCCCTGGAAGAAAGGCACAATCTACTGTGCCCTTACCATGAGCAAAACGCTTTAGGGACACTATCTGGTTGACTCGGGCCCGAGACCTGCTGAAAACTATTACTTTCCCCATTTACAGATCATGAAACAGATCCAGACACTGGGCTACCCCGAATCACACAGGCGGCCAGGGAAAGAAAGGGTGTTTAAACCCGATGTGTCAGGTTCCTCAGCAAATTCTTTTTTTTTTTTTTTTAAGATTTTACTTATTTATTTGACAGACAGATCACAAGTAGGCAGAGAGACAGGCAGAGAGAGAGAGGAAGGGAAGCAGGCTCCCTGCTGAGCAGAAAGCCCGATGAGGGGCTCGATCCCAGGACCCTGAGATCATGACCTGAGCTGAAGGCAGAGGCTTTAACCCACTGAGCCACCCAGGCACCCCTCCTCAGCAAATTCTTATGCCACCATGCAGCACAGCCTCAGACAACAAGGAGAATGCTCCAGACTTCACGAAAGTACAGGATTTAAGGACTCAATATAAGAATAAGGAGAGAGAGCCAAAGTGTGCCAGAGTGAGCCCTCCTGGTGGGAGGCTCAGTAGAGGGGTTGCTGGCCCTGGGAGCAGGAGAGTCCGGGACCCGAGGAGGAAGAGCTGGCTGGCTCCTAGACGTGCAAACGCAGGGCACCTGGCCAGCTCGGTCGGCTGAGCATCCAATTTGAGCTCAGGTCATGATCTCGGGGTCCTGGGATGGAGCTGTGTATGGCTCCCTGCTCAGTGGGGAGTCTGCTTGGCCCCCTGCTGCTCCCCCCACTCAAACTCTCCCCCCACCAAATAAATAAATAAAATCTTTTTAAAAAATGAAATAAAGAAGAAGTGCAGAAGGCAGCAGGGCTCTGGCAGGGAAGTGGAGGAGGAGAGGGGCCTGAGCGAAGGAGGCCTCCATCCTGTGGGTAGAGTTCAATGCATTGTCCTCCTTCCCCAGGTCACACCCTTCCTTCCTCTCTGCTATTTTGAGCAAAAGGAATTTCTATATCCACCTTATATGGAAACATTCATTCAACGGTCCTAAATCTGGAAGAAAATGCAGCCCAGTAGACCAGTCATCCAAAGGAAAATGCAGTGAAAGGACCCTGTCCTTAACAGTGTGTCTTGGATGCCTGCTTCTGAGAAAGGGGCCCGGAGTGGGGACGGGAGGCCTTGTGCTTCCCAAGGAGGGAGGGGGTTCGCAAAGGGGCACAGAGGGCACTCAGCAGCCCAGGCCTCTCCCAGGCAACTTTGGGCATTTGACGTTCCCAATTTATTCTCCCCCATCTGGAGGGAAAGGTAGAGTGGAATGGACTTGAACGCTTATTGCACTTACGGTCTGATGCTCCTCCGACCTGGGCCTGGGGGTGCAGGCAGAGTGCAACCAGAAAAAGGACCATGATGCCCAGGAGGCACCCAAGAGCTGATTTAACAGCAGATTCATTGGCTGAGAAGAGATTGTGTTTGAAACTGATCTCATCTGCGTGATGAGAGTACCTTGAGAGTTTCTTATTGTCTGCGAGAAAAGTAATTACAGATTTCAGTGGGCTGGGCATGTTGTCTCAGATAAAGGGCACAGATTTTGATGTCAGGCAAGGGTTCAAAGGGTAAGACCTCAAGCAGGTGGCTCACCCCCTCTGCGCACTGGATGCCTCATTTGTAAAAGAAGGATCACAGCGCACACCTCATGGGGTTCGAGGAGTTTCCACAGAGAGAATGCAGAGCACAGATCCCGGCAGGACTGCTGCATATCACCCATCCCCTCCCTGCAGATGGGAAGGACCAAAGCACAAGATGGAGTTAGCCGAGAATTGAAATCCGTCCAGTATTTTCCCTGCACCAAACACGTGCCTTCGTCCTTCACACCCACGCAGGGCTCTGCCACAGTGCAGACAGAGAACAGAAGCCTGGCTGGTGGCTTCCCCTCATAAATGGAGGACATGAGATTTGAACCTCCGTCTGCTGGATCCAACCCCATGGGGTCTTTTCCTAGACTCCCTGGTGGAGCCATCTGCCGGGAGGGGATTTCAGCTTGGAGGTTGCTCGGGGAAGCCCCACTGTCTTCACAGGTCACATTTCTCCTCCGCTATTCTTGGAACACCCTTCATTCTGGCCTGAATGGAACCAGCCTTGCCAGCCACCTGGGACAGGGGGATCACTTAGCCGCTTGCTTGGGTCAGTCGAAGCATTTCTAGCATCAGCCCCCATGCGCTGGAACGTTGCTATTTATGCCGGGCCTCAGTGCTTTCCAAGGAGTTCGCTCACCCCCGTGAGGTGGGAGGGGAGTGTTTTTGCCCTCATGCTGTGGCTGGGAACAGGTGCTGGGAACTTCCTGAGTCTGGAGTGGGGAGCCCAGGGTCTCTGGGCCCTGCACTCGTTGCACCTGCTGCTCCAGACCCCTTGGGGGCTCTCACCAGCACGAGTCCTCCAGCCACTCGGCCATTTGCCCCTGGGGTTCTTGTCACCCAGAGACCAAGGGGTGGGGAGGGCTGCACGGCTAAAGCACCTGGAAACTCAGCAGTAACAAGGCTGTTCATTCTTTCCAGGGACTGAGATGGCAGGGTCCTCAAATAGCACTTCCTCTGACTGGCTGTGACAGTCACTCCACTGTGATTGCAGCCGGGGATGTGGTGTGACATCAGGGTGCCCGAGTCACGTCATCCACTGTGGACTTCCATCCAGGGTGTGCTCTCTTGTACCCACCAGCCCTCCTTCTCCCAGCTCAGGGCCCCCGATCATCTTCAGACCGGAAACCCGCCCCCAACAGGCCCCTCTGACCACACCGGTTTCTCAAGAAACCGACCACCCAACCCAGGTTGCAGTGTTCCTAACTTGTCTCTTCTTGGTCTGTAACCCCTTCTGGGGTCCAGTTTGGAACCCTGGTCTAGGCCCAAGCCCCTTGATGACAGGTTTGTCCACACCTCTCAGGCCAATCATCTCCCAGCTAAGGGCTTGGGCAGGCAGAATTCGGTCCCTGTCCCAGTTCTACACCTTTATGGGCAATGCAGGCCTAACTGTGTTACTACACTTCTGTGAGCCTCTGTTTTTCCATCTGTGTGATGGGAATAATACTACCACCTACCTTCTAGTGAAGGGAGAGATGCAGCAGGCAATGCACTGGGCACAGTGATTGGCAGGTGGCAAAGGTTCAGTAAATGACGTGTGCGTGCGTGAGCACACGCATGTGAATGTGCGTATCCCTCCTGAGGCTTGACGCCTTCACTGTATTTTTTTCGCCATCTACCAATTCGAGCACCACGGGGCTACATCATTTCTATCTTCTCAAGAATCCTGGTTTCTTATTTTGTCCTTCCTCTCGCTTTATGGCTTTCTAACCTCTTCTCCCACGCCTGTTTCCTAGCCCTTTGGGGCTTTCATTTCTCCTGCTCATTTCAAATGGTTTACAATAGCAACATATCAACATTGCTGACATTTCCAGTCCTATCTAACGGGACGGGGAGTGGAAGCTGATGGACTAGCTGCAGAATTAATTGAAGCAGTGAATAATTAAAAAAAAAATAATAAGGTGGGGCGCCTGGGTGGCTCAGTGGGTTAAGCCTCTGCCTTCGGCTCGGGTCATGATCTCAGGGTCCTGGGATCGAGCCCCGAATTGGGCTCTCTGCTCAGCAGGGAGCCTGCTTCCTCCTCTCTCTGCCTGCCTCTCTGCCTACTTGTGATCTCTATCAAATAAAAAAATAAAATATTTTTAAAAAATAAGGAAAACTTACGAAGGATGCAAGTAGGCAATCCACAAAAGAGCAAGTCCAGATGATAAAACAAAAAAATAAAACATAAAAATCTTTCAGACTCTAGCAATCAGGGAATGTAAATTTAGTAGCAATGAGTTACTTCTTTGCCTCTATCAGAATGATCTATATTTTAAACCTGATGGTACCTCTTGCTGGTGGGAATGTGGGAAAAGGTTACTTTAATCATTGCTCTTGGGTGGTGCAGCAATCTCTGGAAAGCAATCTGGAAACACCTACTAAAAATGAAAACTAAAAATACATATACCCATCCCACTTTTGGGAATCTACCCCACAGAAATAAGAAGACAGCTAACCCAGGAACAACACGGGTTTGAACTGTGTGGGTGGGTCCCCACATATGCAGATTTTTTTCCCATAAACACAGTACAGCACTGTAAATGCATTTTCCCTTCTTTGTGATTTTCTTTTTTTTTTTCTTTTAAAAAATTTTTTTTTTTTTTTTTATTTGACAGACAAAGATCACGAATAGGCAGAGAGGCAGGCAGAGAGAGAGAGGAGGAAGCAGGCTCCCCAGCAAGCAGAGAGCCCGATGTGGGGCTCGATCCCAGGACCCTGGGATCATGACCTGAGCCAAAGGCAGAGGCTTTAACCCACTGAGCCACCCAGGTGCCCCTCTTTGTGATTTTCTTAATAACATTTTCTTTTCCCTGGCTCCCTTCATTGTAGGAATGCACGATATAATGCATAGGACACCCAAAGTATGGGTTAATTGACTGTTTATGAAATCGGCAAGACTTCCGGTCAACAGTAGGCTACTTAGTAAAATTTTTGGAGAGTTGAAAGTTATAGATAGATTTTGGACCGTGGGGGTCAGCGCCCCAAACGCTGTGCCACTGTGCCAGGATATACGACTAGATACACAAGGATGTATAACAAATTGTTGCTTCTGGTGGAAAACAAAACCTAGAAACACAGAAAATATCCTTCAGGGCAGGGAGGATGAATAGATTCATTAGGACATGTGCGGAAATATTCTGCGGCCATTAAAAAGAACAGTTGGGCCTCAATCTGGTGATTCATAGGGATTTCTATGAGTAATTTCTGAGAAAAAGTGAAGGGCAGGAAATTGTACACAAAATTATCCGCTTTTAAGAAGAAATATACCCTCCTTCCCCACCCTCTGGCCCCATTGTGTATGTGAGCCCAAAACGCCTGAGTGTGGAGGAAACATGGCAGAGGCCAGACCCAGCTGTCATCCTGCTTTTGGAGGTGGATGGGAGAAGGTGAGGGGGGACCCCATCAGAAGAAGGGAAAAAAGGGACCGTATCAAAATTAAAACAATATATATAACATAATCCCATTTCTCCATTAATGTACAAGCATGTGTGTGGGTATATGTGAGAAGGAAATTTAAATTACATGTACGTATCTTGAACATTTTTGTTAACCCAAAACATGCACATGTACACTCCTTTACCAGTCGTTGACACAGAGTCAAGGCCTTTGCATTGAGAATATGCCTGATTTTTTGGAGTTCTGCTCTACCGTGCCTTTGTACAAAAATCACACCCTCGCTGCATTGTCTGCAATTTCTAACTTCGATTTCCGTAGAGCAGAGAGCGAACTTAGACACTTGAAAACAGGTTGAATACAGGAACCTTTTAGAAACCATGCTTTGCCTCTGTTTTTCCCATTGTCTTGCCTACCTCCAACTCAACAATAACCTTATTTTAGAATCTCTCCTTTATTAAGTCTCTCCGAACTGTCAGCTTGGCTCTTACAGAAACAATAACTCTTTCACACCCACATTTCCCCAGCTT
>ML104682.1:0-32073 GCA_003697995.1 Taxidea taxus jeffersonii | reverse complement strand
ATCATTTGAGGTCACTACACCTGTTCCCCTCTTGGCAAAAGGGGGCAACACCGTCTCACTGACAGAGTTTCCCTGAGGCTCAAATGGGATGGGTCTTCATAGCAGTGGTTACCACCGCATTGGCATCTGCAGGGTTCTTTTCAGATGTGCGTACCTTACATCCCATCTGTAGCAACAGGATGGGAGGAGGCATTCCGTTCCTTCCATGGGCAGCAAGGTTTACGGCAAAGAACTTGATCTTGGAGCAAAGGGACAGGGTCTGGCTACACTTCCAGCAGGAGCTCGCTGCTCGTCTTTGGACAGGTCATTTCATCTCTCTGAGCATCCGCCTGTCCTGCCTGTTCCCTGGGAAATGGAGGACTAGAGTCGGAAAATCATACATGGCTTGAGCCATTCTGGTGAGGATCGCATAGAGCTTCTGAGTCCAAAAGCGTCTGGAACCCAGGAGAGGCTCAATAGACGCTATTCTTGTGGACGTGATTCTTAGTCCACAAACTAAGACATGAAAGAAATGGAATGTCCTCTAGTGTCCATAACTCAACTGACTTCTGACTCTGAGCTCTCATCTCTCTTCGTTGGTAGAAAACATAAACTCCGCCCTTCTTGAGGAATGCCCTCACTGTGCATTGCAGACTGTGACTGCACATTGTAAAGGACGTGGGTGTAGAGGGTACTTGCCCCTGGTTTCCCAGCCACACAGGCTGGGGCTCACTGTCCTGTGCCCGGTCTCTCTATTGCTTTGAGGGCATATTTAAAGCATACAATTGTCTCCATGGCTTGGGGTTACAAAGCCAGGAAAAAAACATGGATGCAAGACAATAGGGAAGCATGGAGTCAGTGGTGAAGCAGAGAGTTGTGTGCCTCTAAAGACATCCAAATTAAAAAAAAAAATTAACACTGTGAAGACTACACAAAACACACCTAGAGGTTGACTCTTTCCTACTCTGTGGACCCAGTGGGCCCTCACTCTCTTAGAGCTCTACCTCACCCCTTCTGACACTCCCTCTGGTTCCCTGTTTTATTCTTCTCTTAGCCCTTAATACTGTACTTCCTTTATTTATCTGGTTTCATATCTGTCTTCCCCACTAGAATGCAGGCCCAGGAAGGCAGACTTCTGTCAGTCTTGTTTACTGTTATATTTCAAGTGTCTAGAACAGTGCCTGGTACATAGTAGGCACTCAGTTAACATATTGGATGGATGGATGGATGGTTGGATGGATGGATGGATGGATGGATGACTTCATTGTTGAGTTAATGAATTGATTTTCTTTATTTTCCTCCTATGATACTTCTGCTACCAGAAGATTCTCAGCTGGGCTGGGACTAGGGTGAGGCCAGTGAGATCCGCAGCTAGGGTGCAAAATAGAAGGGGGCACCAAAAGAAGGATAATATTTAATGAAACATTCCTAAGATTCAAAATTAATGCAAAAAAATCTGCGAAGAACCAAATCTCAACATTTTAAACAAACATGAGATCTGAAAGGCTTTGCAATGAGCTAAAGTTGGTTGGAAATGAAGATCATCCTTTGGTCAAGAGAAATTTTCCCCCCGCCCCCACCCTAGGGAACAGGTGACAATATTTTTAATTCCTGTGGGTGATGTAAACCTGGATGCTTGGGCCAGACTGGTGTTGGCCTCCAAGTCCTAGCCAGGCTTGCATAGCACCAGGGGGTAGAGCCGGCTCCTGGGGCAGGCCTCAGGAGCCATCATCAGCCTACCTGGTCAAGAGAAATTCTTAAACACAGCAATGTCATCTATTGAAAATTAAGATAAGCAAAGAAGTAGACTTTGAAATTCTTACTAATGAGTTTTTCATCAAAGCCGGGAAAGTACCATTTTAATAAACACTATTTTAGGGTATAAATAAAATATTTAAACTTAAAATATTGTTGAGTTTTAATACACCTACTGTTCAATTTTTCAAAAGAAATTTTTTTTTTACTTACCAAAATGTTCTAGAAAAATCTCACTTGTTAAGAAAATATATACAGATGTGTATATAGAGACACATATTTTTTCCTTTTGCTCCAGTCTCCAAATGGGTTGGCCAGGAGAGATGTGTAGATTAAGTGGTTTCATGAGTCATCTTTAAACAGGTTCTAACTGCTCTGGCCTGATCTGCCTGCATCTGAAGGAATGAAGGCGGGGTGCGGGGGGGGGGCGATTTCAGGAGGCCGGTGAGGGAGGCAGTCTTCATTGGGGTGCTTTTCAACGACTCTCAAATCAACACACATATGTCTACTACTTTATTTTTATTTTTGTTTTGTTTCTTATTTTTTCCTTTTAAAAAAAACTTAAAATTCAGGGGCGTCTGGGTGGCTCAGTGGGTTAAGGCCTCTGCCTTCGGCTCGGGTCATGATCCCAGGGTCCTGGGATAGAGCCCCACATGGGGCTCTCTGCTCGTCGGGGAGCCTGCTTCCTCCTCTCTCTGCCTGCCTCTCTGCCCACTTGTGATCTGTTTATCAAATAAAAAAATAAAATCCTAAAAAAAAAACGTAAAATTCAATTTAGTTAGCATATAGTGTATTATTCATTTCAGTGGTAGAATTCAATGATTCATCAGTTGCATATAACACCCAGAGCTCAATACATCACATGACTTCCTTACTGCCGGGGACCCACTTACCTCACCCCCGACCTACCTTCCCTCCCACAACCCTCAGTTTGTTTCCTATGATTAAGAGTCTCTTACGGTTTGCCTCCTTCTCAATTTTTGCCTTATTTTATTTTTGCTTCCCTTGCCCTATGTTCATCTGTTTTGTTTCTTAAATTCCACATATGAGTGAAACCATATATTTGCTCTTCTCTGACTGACTTATTTCACTTAGCATATATACACTCTAGTTTCACCCACATTGTTACAAATGGCAAGATATATACACATCTTCTTTATCCTTCATCTGTTGGTGGACATCTATGTTATTTCCACAGTTTGGCTATTGTGGACATTGCTGCTATAAACATTCGGGTGCACATGCCCCTTCGGATCACTACGTTTGGATCTTTAGGGTAAATACCAGTAGTGCAATTGCTGGGTCATAAGGTAGCTCTATTTTCAACTTTTGGAGGAACCTCCACGCTGTTTTCCAGAGTGGTTGCACCAGCTTGCGTTCCCACCAACAGTGTAGGAGGGTTCCCCTTTCTCCACATCCTCGCCAGCATCTGTCATGTCCTGACTGGTTAACTTTAGCCATTCTGACTTGTGTAAGGTGGTATCTCATGTGCTTTTGATTTGTATTTCCCTGATCAGAGGCCAACTACTTGAATCAATAGTTTTCTTTTTGCATGAAAGACTCGTGAAAAATAAATCTTGAAGAAGGAAAAGAGATCAAGAAGAGGAAGAGGCTAGAGAGAGAGGAAGGACTCACACTCCCCAGATGTCAGATATTAACATAGGCTTCCCAGGGAACCCACACATCCGCTCACTTCACTCTCACTTCCGCCATCCCCGGCCACTCTTGCTCCAGCCACACGGGCCCTGGGGGGCTGCTGAGCTGCTGCCAGGCCTCTCACTACATGGCCCAGTGGCCAGGGCTGTGCTTCCTCAGGCTGACGGACACGCACATCTGACCTTTTAGTTGAGGGTGGGGGGCATAAAACTGAGGGTTCAGAGGTCTTCCAACTATCCGTGGAAGAGTAACAACATGCCTCTATTTTCTCTTAGTGTAGCTTGGTGGGGAAAGACCCTCCAGGGGTGCCTGGCCTGGGTTGGAGCCCTGATTCTTCCACTTGTGACCGGCTGAGCTTTGACAGGTGCCTATGGGTTTCCTCATGCATGAATCAGAGAGAAAATGCACCTGCCTGTCCCTTAGGGGAGGGCTGCTGGTGGGGCCAGAGGCCTCAGGAAGGAGCACCAGTGATGCAGAGACGAGGCTGAGGGTGGGGAGTGGAGGATCCAGTGCTGACTGTGGAAGGGAGGTTCCACTGGCTCTGCAGGGGGACACCCCAGAAGGAGGGGGGCTGGGAATGGGAGTGTGTGAGAAGATGGATGAGGGGGGCTGTGGCTGCTGGGCAGAACATGGCTAAGGATGGCTGGGAGGAGACACACAGTGGAATGATCTGTCTCGAGATTTTTTTTTTTTTTTAAGATTTAACTTGTTTATTTGAGATAAAGAGTGAGCATGAGCAGGGTGGGTCATGGGCAGGGGGAGAAGGGGGGAAGCTGACTCCCCACTGAGCAAAAACCCTGATGCAGGGCTCCATCCCAGGAACTGAGATCATGACCTGAGCTGAGGGCAGATGCTTAACTGATTGAGCCACGCAGGTGCCTGTGTCTCAAGATTCTAAGTTGAACTCTGGTTCATAACACTTTCGTAGACTCACTGGCTGGTGTTTGAGACTAGATGATTGTTCTGGGCTCTGACTTCCACAAAGAAGGTTCTTTGTCCTCTGGTAATTTTCAGCCCCAGGCAGAGCAGGAAAAACTGTAGTTGGGATCCTGAGATTAGGGAAGTCACCCACATCTCCTATCAGCCTCCAGGGCTGAGCCAGGACTGAAGCAGTTGATGGGGAAGGCCCGTTCTGGGGAGGGGGACCCCCACCTTGCCCAGGGCCAGCCCTCCTCTAATAGCTTAGTTCTTCTTGTTATAATAATGGCGTTGTCGGGACATAATTCACACACAGCACAAACCACTCATTTGAAGTGTACAATTTGATGGTTTTAGTCCATCAGTCATACAATTACTACAATATTAGAGCATTGTCATCACCCCAAAAAGAAACCATGCCCTCATTAGCAGTCCCTCCTTCCCCTGACCCAGCATCCTCCTCCCACCCCTGGGCCTTTTTTTAGCTCTAGAGATGTGCCTATTTTCTGGACATTTTGTATGGATAAAATCATACACGTGGTCTCTTTGGATTGGCTTCTCTCCCCGAGCATGTTTACAAGGCTCACTCACGGTGTGGCATGTATTAGACCCTCATTACTTTTTTTTTTTCAAAGTAGGCTCCTTACCCAGCAGGGAGCCCAACATGAAGCTTAAACTCATGACCCCAAGGTCAAGACCTGAGCTGAAATCAAGAGTCGGACACTTGCTTAACCTTCTGAGCCACCCAGGCGTCCTCAGAGCCTCATAACTTTCCACACCAGCTACCAGCCCATTGTCTGAATGGACCACATTCATCTTTTCCTCATGGACGGACATATGGCTTGCTCTCACTATTTGCTATTATGAGTAATGATCTATGAACATTCCTATGCAAGTTTTTGTGTGGACATGTTTTTATTTCTCTTGGGTATATACCAAGGAGTGGAACAGCTGGATCGTACGGTTTAATTCCTTCGTTCTTTGTATATGCTTCCATTTTAGGACTTTGTACCCTCACCCCAAGTGCTCACAGATCTGTTTACCCTATCACATCATAAGCTTTCCTCTCATATACCCCACAGAACCAAGCGCCTACAGTACTAACTATGTGGGAGTCAAATGTTGCTTACAGACACGGGAGATGAAGCTGGAGAGCTGCCCACCAGATCCTACAGCGGGCGGGGTGGGAGGGTGTCCCTGGTAACCTTGACAAGCAGTGGGGGTGACAGCCTGATGGAAGTAGGTTCAAGAAAGGAGGGGAGGAGTCAGAAAAAAGGAAGTACAGATCATTTCTTTTGAGAAAATTTTCCATTAAAGATAGTGGAAAATTGAGACAAGGGCCAGTTGGGGAAGTGAATCAAGGGTATTTTGGTTTTTTTAAGATATGGGAAATGACATTCTGTTTGTGTGATGTAGCAGAAAGATGAATGCTGATGATGTGGGAGACAGACAAGGAGTGATCTCCTTAAGTAGATGAGGGCGGGTGGGATCCCACACAGAAGCAGCGTTATAGAAGGAACATTTTGTCCTAAGACTCATATGTTGAGACCCTAAACCCCGTGTGACTATTTGGAGACAGGACCATGAGGAGGCAACAAAGGTTATATGAGGTCAGGAGGGGGAAACCTGCTCTGATAGAGCTGGTGCCCTCAGAAGTGAAGGGACACCAGGCTCTTTCCCAGCCATGAGAGGATGCAGCAAGAAGGAAACTGCCTGCAAACCAGGAAGAGAGCCCTCGCCAGGAACCAAACCAGCTGGCACCTTGATCTTGGACTTTCTAGTCTCTAGAACTGTGAGAAAACAAATTTCTGTTTTTTAAGTCACCCAGTCTAAATTCTGTTTTTTAAGTCACTGGTATTTTGTCATGGTGGCCCCAGCAGATGAAAACAAGGTAGGGGAGACTGGGTGCAGGTGGAGCAAGGAGGGTTCACACAGTCACAGGAAGGGAAGTAAAGGACACGGCTGCCAATGCAGCCAGGTGTGCAGACACGTGGCGGGACGTTCTTCTGGATGCTTTTGTTTCAGTGACAGAGGAAGTAAGGCGAGCAGCCAAGCATGAGGACACAGGGCTACAGGTACAGACCTGTAGCCCTAGGAAGAGAGAGTGAGCAGACCAGGGCAATGCGCAAGGCCATCTGAGAGCCACTGCGAGCCACCTGGGGGTCTGTAGTCCAAGATGACCCTACTCAGCCCAGGGCTATCTTTGCCTGCAGGGGTGCAAGGCAGCTCGGGTGTGGGGAGGGAACCAGCAGAGGTGACTCTGCCCACCTTGTTAGGATCTGGCCAAATGAGGAGGACAAGTGGGAGGGTAAAAAAGTCAAGGTAGTGGAGTCACTCTCATGATGAACATGGAAACCCAGCATGGCTCAGGGAACAAGAGGTCACTGCAGCTGCAGGCCAGTGGGGGCCAGTGGGGGCCAGTGGAGGCCAGTGGAGCGGGGCCCTCAGGGAGAGATGTATAAGGTGGAGAGAGGAGCAGGGACACTCATAACAGGGACTGTGAGGGGCTGCAGGCATTGCTGGTGGAAGGTCATGGACAAGACCAGGGTAGTGGCTGCTGGGAAGGGAGGGAGGCAAGATGCTTGGGGAAGACCATAGCACTGGACCTGGGGTTCTTTTTTTTTTTAAAGATTTTATTTATTTATTTGTTAGAGAGAGAGAGAGAGCGCGAGCACAGGCAGACAGAGAGGCAGAGGGAGAAGCAGGCTCCCTGCCGAGCAAGGAGCCCGATGTGGGACTCGATCCCAGGATACTGGGATCATGATCTGAACCGAAGGCAGCTGCTTAACCAACTGAACCACCCCGGCATCCCTGGACCTGGGGTTCTGAAAGCACACTCAGATTCGGAAGGGAGGTGCATTAGGAGAGTGATCTGGACTTAGTGCTAAAATCTTCACAGGTTGAGGAACATCAAAGATACTAGAAAAGGGAATGTCTGGTGGTGATGATCTGCTGGTTTGCCCATCGGAACTGAGGAAGGAGGCATGGACTGGAAGCAGACAGGAGCCAAGAGGACGCCAGGCCTCCTTCCTGCCCAGTGTCCAAGGGGCCCAAGAGAGGAAGCAGCAGCCTCAGGGAGAGTCAGGTTCTGGTGAGAACAGAAAGGTGGAGGGAACATTTATAGCAGAGAATCCTAGGAATCTTGCTGCTGATGAAAGGGTCAGAAACGGCCTTACAGAGCATCCAGAGTCAAAGGTCTGGAAGGCGAAGGAAGGTCTGGGAATCCCATGCTCCCCACAGGGCCTAAAATAAAAGGGTTTAGAAAGATGAGCCAGACACACACATTGATAGGAAACTTTGCTGCCCAGAGGTGGAAGGAGCAGGGAGAAGTAGGGCTTTTCCCAGCAGTACTTGGGGCTCCCAGGCCCCCGCCTCATTCTTGCTGATAACTGTGAGGGGGCCAGAGAGAGCAGTCTCATGGGGCTCCTTTCAGCATGCTTTGCCTTGATGTGATAAAGCAGTGTTTCCCCTTTCAGGCTGAAGACTCTCACGTGACAGGAGCTCCAGGGGTAGTGCGAGTTCAGGAGCTAGGGGCCTTGGACGTTGGTATATATGATGGAGACCCGAGGGATAGCCAGCGCCGTCTGCTTCCTCATTCAGGAGAGGCTGTTGTTCTGCATTTGTATAAGACTTCAGAGTTTTTAAGAGTTCTCTGCTGTTTCCCTGCCCTTGTGACAGCTAACACCAGACACGGAGTGCATTAAGAGACCTTCATGTGACAAGCCCCCCTGCGTGTAGATGGCGGCAATCTGGTCTTAGCAAAGTAAATGGAAGACTTGTGTGTTCTTGCCTCCTGTCAAGAGCCACGGACCCAGCACACAGAACGTGCTTTGTCTATCTCCTCCTCACTCCACTACCGATCCTGCAATGAATTCTCTTCCCTCTAAGACAAAAGAGAAGCGGAGGACTGATCTAAGTAAAAAGCCTTCATTCACTTCCTGAGGTATGTGACTCAGAATATTTTTCTGACCTAAGAGGAAAAAATAAAGCCAAACCACCTACCATTTAGGATATATTTACATATTTACATGTGTATATGTGATAGAAAATTGGCAGTAAGAAACTGAGAACCAAAAACCATTTACAGTATCTAGTTGGAGACCAGAGCAGGGGTAGGGTAGATACTAGTGCTGGTTAATAGTTGATATTTCTTCCAAAAAAAGATTCTTCTGATGGAGGGTCACTTCAGATTAGAGTTCCAAAATGTCCTTGAAGATGACAGAATACTTGAACAGCAAATCAGATGGCTTTTGATTCCATTATTTAAATAACTTAGTCACTATACATTTGATCATCTTGAAGTACCGGTCAACTGGGGCTATAAGAAAAAAGATTTTCTGTTAGTAACTTGTAAAATGCAGACCAAGTTACCCTCCTATTCTACTGGGAGTAGACCTTTTATAATGAAGCCATCAAAGCCAAGGGCTCCGGGGCGCAGAGATGGAGGGAGATGGGTCTTGAGCCGTCCTGGGAGGGTGGCTGGAGGCCCACTGGAAGTAGCACCTTCAGTGCGAGACACTCATATTCAGCCCCATTTCCTCAAACTGACCCAGTCTTTGAGCATCATTGAAACCTCCGAAGAACAAAGCTGAGACCTTAAGGACCCTTATGTGAGCTGTGGCTCCTTCTGGCGGTTATCTGCTCCCGGCCACACGGGGCTCCTGGGGATGGTTTCCGCCCCTCCTCAGCCTCTCTTCCTGATGAGTCATCTCTGCAGTGACCAGTTTGGGGATGGCTCAGAGGAAACACGTCCAGGCACAAAGCTGCAGCAAAGCCTGGACACGCCCCTTCACACCCAGCTGCCTGTTCTTGCGTCATGCCTTCCCTACCGCCTGACTTCCTAGATCAGGCCAGACCCATGGGGAGCAGCCCAGACCACACCAGGGCTCCCCAAATATCTGTGCCCCATTGGTGACCAGAGATCATAAAGAGTGAGCGCTGTGGTCACAGGGGTTAGGGAAAAGGGAGAGATTATGAGCTTTCCTTATTAAGAATCTAATAGGTTCCTGGGTGGCTCAGTCAGTAAAGCGGCTGCCTTCAGCTCAGGTCACAGTCCTGGAGTCCGGGATCGAGCCCCCCATTGTGGGGAATCCCTGCTCAGCAGGGAGCCTGCTTCTCCCTCCCCCTCCGCCTCTCCCCTCTGCTTGTTCTCTCTCTCAAATAAATAAATAAATAAATGTTTAAAAAAAAAAGAAGAATCTAATAGAAAAATGGGTGCTATGAATTTCTGAGGGGGATGAAGTGAGAGGTGCTTCCCAAACGTGTCCCGGCAGGCACAGCACTCCTTAGAGCAGGTGGAGGGCTGGGTGGCCGCACTCCTCACCCATGCCCACACCTGTTGCTCCCCTACCTCTCCAGCTCCCCTTCAGGCTGAGACACCTCCACAGACTACAGATGTTTCTTCCCAGAGAAAGAGGGCTCTCTGCTCCCTTTTTAACTTGGGTGACTGTGTGACCTGTCTTCCAGGCATGCACACAAAAATAGAGATGACCAGCACTCCTGGAAATTGTCGACATTAAACTGTCTGGGTGAAAAGTATGGTATGATGCCCGTTTTTCTCTCAGCTATCTGAAACATGCTTGGCTGTCCTTGGATATTTTCTAATTGGGTCTAGCTCTTTCAGACACTGTCCTCACAGAAACGTGAAAATTTGGCCTTTGTTCCTGGTTATGCTTGTCCCCTCCCCCACTACTCTTCCAACCCTCCCCACTCCACCATATATATAACTAATAATTGAGTTTAAGAAGTCCCACTGTGGCCACAGTGGGCTCTTTAAATGTAAAAATTAGTATTAAGTAGGTAGTAAATACACAAAGTACAAAATCTGAATAGTAAACAAAAATACACCAAGAGCTGTGAGCTCCCACACTCAGCTCCAGGCTACCCAGGTCTCTCCCCAGGATGTCACCTTCAGATGTCACTTTTACCTTCCAAGACTAAATTATCCCAAAGCAGTGCTTTTCATGCTTTGCAGAACTCTCCTGCTCAAGAGCCTACAATGGCTCCCTATTTTCATATTGTTCCATCTTAATGCTCCTTACTTCATTCTTTTGCCACTTACTCAGCTTGATGCTAAGTAGACCAATCTCTCAGTCAAATAAACCACAAAGGTTTAGTTCCCCTCCGTGTCTTTGCCTCTGCTGCTTCCCCAGCTGGAATGCCTTTTCTACTCCACCCCTGCTCTGAAGATCTAGCTTGCATCCCACTCCCCTTAGAGTCTTCATGATGATTCAGGCCTCTTCACCTCCCCTTGGGTGGCTGCCCAGCCCAAACCATCCCTACCACACATGCTGGCCCATTGCCCTGGGCCTCAGCCCATCTAACTGTTTATGTACTCGTCAACTCTCTCCAGTGTGCCCACAAGCTGCTCGAGGGGGGAGCCCTAACATACCCCTTCTCTGCATCCCACACAGTGGGGGGCCTCCCTGAGCACATGATCTCAAGCCATCAGCGAACACAGTGCCTCACCTTGCTGGCACAGAGGGACCTCCGTGAAAGTGTGCTGAATGGAGAGAGCAGCCGGCGAGGGCATGAGCTCTGGGATACTCTGTCACCTCTCCCAGTGGCCCTGGCTCACAGCCTCCCCTGAATGACAGCGGCAGTCCTGTTCCAATGGCCGCCCGTCTGCTGTCACCAGCAGGGTCTCAGCAGAGGCCCACCTGGAATCCTGCCCTCCCCAGGGCAATGCTCACTGCCGCCAATCTGTAATCCCCACCTCTGACCACAGCTCCTTGTCCTCTCTCTCCCCACTTCCCTGCTGGCACACCTGTTCCTCACCTCACCTACTGCTGCTCACCCTCTCTCCAGCCCCCTCCCCATGGCCTCCAGGTCCATTGGCCCCTCACAGCCTCGCTGGAAGGCTCCCAGAGCTGCCCCAGGCCTCCTGAACAGCCAGCCTCCCTGGTAACCTGGGTGTGTCCCACCCGGCAGCTGGGGAGAAAGAGACCCTCTGAGCTCATGGGCCCCGTGGCACGCAGGTGCTCCCTGTTGCACAGCGGCCCTTCCTCATTCCCACTCCTACCGCTGACCCCTGGGCATTCTCGAAAATCAGCAACTCACTCAATAAAGCCAAAGGTCTTGCCTACCCACCCTCCCCGAGCCTCTCCTCACTGTTAATACTCAGCTGCCGCCCTGAGGGTCTCTAGCCAACCTGGGGGCCAACCTGGCTCTCCTCCCTGGCTCGTCCCAGCCCAGCCCCTCCACTCAGCCTGTCACCCACGGGCTTGGCTTTCTTGATGACCTCAGACGCTCAGGGCATCTGTTACTAATGAAGGTGCACCCCAGGCTGGAGCTCCAGCCGCAGCCCCGAAAGCCACTTCAGCAATTGTGCACCAGACCTCGGGACCCGTGTAATGTGCCAGAACCCCACACTCAGCGTGTCACAGCACAGACCCGGCTTCCCAACCCAGGGCCCCGCCCGGGCACCAAGCGTCAGAATCCCTGCCACTTCTGGCTTCTTTCCTGGGTAATAATAATATTCACAACCATCCTAGCACAGTAACATTTATTAAGCTCCCCTCTGAGCCAGTCCTGTTCTAAGCATTGTATTTTTATTAACATGTTTATGCATGTTGCCATTTCTATGTAATCACCCACACTACTATTCCTCTACTCTTGTTATGCCCCTCTTCCACAGAAGACAACTGAGGCACAGAGGGTTGAAGTGACTTGTCCAAGGCCCGGGAGAGATGAGCTGGCAGGGAACTCGCACCCAGCCCGGGCACCCTGCCTGCTCCGCTGGAATGTGGGTCACTATGACTGCCATACCTCCTCCTGCACCCAACCCCCCACAGCAGCCCTGCCACGGAGACCGTGCCTCGGGCTTTCTCTGCTTGGCTGCACTCTTCCATTTGTCCAGCAGCCAGTGTCCCCATCTCCAGCCTCTTGTCTACTAACGCCCCCTACGCTCTGTCTGACACATAGCTCTGCTCAGAAATCCTCAGTGGTTTCCCAGAAATAAATGACACAGACCTCTTGGCAACTCTCTCAGTATCTTGGCTTGGCCCAGCCTGCCAGTCCAGCCCCAGCTCCCTCTACTCACCAACATTTGCTGTCCCAAAGAGGGTAACTCTTCACTCCCTATCCTGCCTTACAGCCCTGAGCCCCTTTACTCTTCCCACCACCCCCTAAATCCCGCTCCTGGGCTCCTGCCTCCTGACTGCCAAGGACCTGGCGGGGGGCCGGGGTCCTTCTGGAGCCTCCATAGGGGAATTTAGTCACATTGCTGCTGTTGACTGTGTGGATCCTAGCTTTGGCTTGTGATACAGGCCCGGCTCTGATCCTGGCTCCCTAAGTGAATCCAATCCTTGGTCCAGTTCTCCGGGGACAGGACAAGGAGGCTAACAGTATAACCCTCAGAGTCTGAAGACCCTGATTTGACCCAGCTCGATGACGTCTTAACAATGGACCCCGACTTCTCATAGTCACTGTCTCTGAGCAAGTGGTAACGATACCCCCGTGCGAGGCGGTGATACCCGGAAACTACTGAGCCCAGCACTGATGTCACTTATTACCATTCAAGACAAGTGACTGATACACATGGTCCCCAAGAAAGAGACAGCCCACATCAGGCCCGTTCAGGTTCTGCTGCATGATACCTAATTTACCCACTGCACAGTCTATGAGGTACTTACTTGGTTCTCTCTGTTTCTCTGCCACATTTCGGAAAACCTACAAATGAAGAAATTTTCAATTCAGTTAAAGAAGCACTCTAAACCACAGCCCTGTCGAGCTGGTCTTCCCGCCCTTCCAAAAGCTGCAGCCAAACTAACTGCAGAGGGGGCCCAGGGACAGGTTTCAAGACAGCTCCTCACATGATAGGAAAAGAAATCCAAACACCGCTAACAAAAACGGGTATTTCTATGGCAGCCCATGCACAAAGCTAAAGATGTAGGGCAGGCTCGGACAGCGTGGGCCAGCCGGAATATGTGAGGCACCCAGGTCATTTAACAATTTTAGCAGTCATGTTACAAAGTAAAAAGAACTGGGTGAAATTAATTTTCAAAATGCTCTAATTTTGAAATTAAATTTGTTTAATTTTGGCACTATAATTTTCAAAACATGTCATGAATATTATCATTTTAACATGTAATCAAAATAAACATTACTAATGAGATATTTTGCAGCCCTTTCCAAATACTACATCTTATAAATTCGGTGTGCATTTACATTTTACATTTACAGCATGTGTTTTTGGACTCCCGTGTTTCCAGGGTTCAACGATTGGCTCATGGCTACCATTCTGGACAGCGCCACTTGGGATGTTAAGATACGGCTTCCACACACGTACACATCAGTGTCCTCCCATAAGAGGCATCAGCCCTCGTCCGGAGCCAGGCTGGGGGTCCAGCAGCCTAGTCCAAGGCCTGACTGAACTCGTCCCGGTGTTTGTCAACTACGACTCACCCTCAGAAGGCTCCATGCCAAATGCCTCAGCCATTCCCAAGTTATAACTTTAGGGTGGTGAAGCCAGCTGAAGTAAGGCTATTTTTCAAGATAATTTTTTTTCAGGTTATAAGGTGCTACGGGTACTGACCCTGGGAGTAATTTCCTCTCCACTGAATGAACTTTTTAAAAAAGTTAAGTCACCTGACTGCTTTAGAATTATATGGGCACTGAGTACACCTTTTTTTTTTTTTTGGTTCAGGTATTCTGATGATAGACCCACAAGACTCTGAGTGGATAATGATTTTGGTTTCTGGGGACCCATCTGTTCAGAGATGATGAACAATGATGCTATTATTTAGGGATTAAAAATAATTCTTTACAAGAACATTTGAGCTCCCCAAATATTTTATTCATTGGTAATGAAGCCTCAAAACTTTCTTCAGCTGATTTTTATATCTTATTTAGAGGAGAGTCGACTGACTCATAATCTACTACCTAGGGATCCTCGTGGTATTTGCAACCTATAATATGGAAACAGTATCCCTGGGATGTGACATGTTAGTGGCCATGCACCGAGAGTAGTCTCGGACAGCATTGGTGGACAGAACTTTCTGCAATGATGGAATTCTTCTCTATCTGGTCCGTCCCATCATGGTAGCCGCTAGCTCTGTGTGGCTAGCGAGCACTTTACATGTAGATAGTTTAAATGAGGAAAGAAATTTTAAATTAAACTTAATGAACTGGCTTTTATATTTAGACCATTCCACGCGGCCAGTGCCTATGGTACTGAGCAGCGCAGGTCTAGGGGAATATAAAATCTAAGTTGGTCCAAGACATGCATGTGAAATGACGTGGGTCCCACATGCCATCACGTGGCTGAAAGGTGACTCCTCTGCATTCCCTGTGGGAGTAACAAATCAGCCTTGCCAAGAGCCCTCTCAAGAAAGCAGATGTGGAGAAGAGCTGGATGAGGGAACAGCCCACCTGTTCTCCAGGGCACATGGGCTGCCTTCTGGGCTGGCCCACATGTCTAGGGGACCGTGGATGGCTCAGGAAGGCAGTGCAAGTAATACCAGGCCATTAGGACCCACTCCAAGTCACGAAACCCCAACAACAGCTTCCTCCTCCCTGGGACCCCCTTCTGGGCTAGAAGACGTGGAAAGTAAAGCCCTGGCAGCCAAGAGCAAGGAGTCTTTTGCAAAATCTAGCTTGGAGACCAGAGATATAATAAATGTTGACTCAGACCACAAACAGAAGGAGGCTGGGGAATATCCAGCGGGGTTCCCACATCTGTAAAGCCCCCTATGGCCTGAGGATTCCTTTCACCTTAAGACCATGCAAAATCTTGGCAAACTTGGTGGACCCAGCAACTTCGGATGACGAGGAACACAGGAAGAAACAGAAGCCTTGGTTTCTTTCCAAACGCCTAAAATTTCAAACTTTGCTTTAGTCTCTAAACTATTAATTTTCTGGCCTTTGAAAAACCAATTCGAGTTTGAAACGGATTTTTTTGAAAGAAAGTCTACATACCTCTTTTAAACAGCAAAAAAATTACTCCTGCTACTAGGACTACTGCTGGTATAATTAGAAACCTGTTCCTTGAATGCTCTGTTAAAAAAAAAAAAGGAAGCCGGTGAGAAAGAAGGAAACACAATTAGCCAGATTGATCAAAACAGAGTCCAGGTGATTCTTCTTATTTGCAGATTCCATATCTACAATCCGCCTACTTGCTAAGATGTACATGTCCTGCCCACGTCCATGCCACAGCACGTTCACGGTCCCTGGAGGACACATGCAGCAGGATGGTGAAAAACCTGATTGCTAGGTGGGCACGTCCCCACTGAGGCTGAACAAGGCAACACTTCTCCTTCTTGAGTCCTCTCCTCTAAGATAAGTAAGTGTCCTATTCCTGGTCTGTGTACTGCCATATTTTTCATACTTTCATGCTTTTTGTTGGCTATTTAATTGTCTAAAACAGCCCTGAACACAGTGCCAAAGTGCTGTGTAGCATTCCTAAGTGGAAGAAGGCTGGAATGTGTTAGATATGCTTCATCGAGGCATTAAGTCATAGCGCTGTTGGCCGAGAGTCCAATGTCCATGAATCAACAACACATCTACAATAAGGGGTCTCTAAATAGAAACACACACAAAACAAGGTTGTTTACTGATTTCTTGCCAAAAATGTGACCAGAAGCTTGCAGGAACCTAACCCTGCATTTCCCAGAAGCAAGATTCAGTATTCACTAATTCCGTATTCACGGTGACTTTATGACACATGACTACCGCAGATCAAGAGACCTAACAGTATTTATAAATAAACTTACCCATATACGGTTGATACATAGCAAGCCCAGTGCTATTTATTAAAAGATGCAAACATTACACTAGAAGTGTTGTTTCCAGGTAGCCCACACTGTCTGTGGAAGCTTAACTTAGCAACACATGTCTGGTAGGACACTGTGGCGGTAGTGCGTAACAAGTGCTCAGTAAAAATGTCCATCATAAAGTAGCTACATGGTGTGCCCACAGTCTCACCAAACCATTATAACAGTCGGATTCTGCCTCAAATCTCTTGGTGCCTTGGATTCCTCCAGGGGTAACTAAATGGGATTGATACATATGCCTATCTCAGAGGGCAGCTGTGAGAATCAGTTGAGTTAAGATCCTTGAGGGGCGGGGCACCTGGGTGGCTCAGTGGGTTAAGCCTCTGCCTTCAGCTCAGATCATGATCTCAGGGTCCTGGGATCAAGCCCCGCATCCGGCTGTCTGCTCAGCAGGGAGCCTGCTTCCTCACCCTCTCTCTCTACCTGCCTCTCTGTCTAGTTGTGATCTCTGTCTGTCAAATAAATAAATAAAAAAATCTAAAAAAAATTATAAAAAAAAAAGATCCCTGAGGGGCACCTGGGTGGCTCAGTGGGTTAAAGCCTCTACCTTCGGCTCAGGTCATGATCCCAGGATCCTGGGATCGAGCCCCAGGGACCCCCATCGGGCTCTTTGCTCTGCATGGTGCCTGCTTCCTCCTTTCTCTCTGCCTGCCTCTCTGACCACTTGTGATCTCTGTCAAATAAATAAATAAAATCTTAAAAAAAAAATCCTTGAGAACAGCTATAACCTATCACCATCAACCTACTGAGGAGATACTCTTGGTATCGCTACTGACATCCTTTGACCCTGCAAGTCCATTTCTACAGAAACGATTAGTGATGTGCTCTTCCCCTCCCTCCAGAAAAGGCACAAAGATGTTTACCACAGCTTTCCTGATAATATCAAAAAGCTAACACAGGGCACCTGGGTGGCTCAGTTGGTTAAGCAACTGCCTTTGGCTCAGGTCACGATCCTGGAGTCCCAGCATCAAGTGCCACATTGGGCTCCCTACTCAGCGAAGAGTCTGCTTCTCCCTCTGACCTCTCCCTTCTCATGCGCTCTCTCTGCTCTCAAATTTAAAACAGAAGAAGAAGGAGAAGGAGGAGAAGGAGGAGGAGAAGAAAGGAAGGAAAAAAGAAAGAAAACTACTAGAGGGGCACCAGGATGGCTAGTCAGTATAGTATGCAACTCTTGATCATGAGTTCAAGTTCAATGAATTCAACCCCTACACTGGGAATACAGATTACTTAATAAAAATAAGTAAAAGAGGGTGCCTGGATGGCTCAGTGGGTTAAGCTTCTGCCTTCAGCTCAGGTCATGATCTCAAGGTCCTGGGATCGAACCTTGCATCGTGCTCCCTGGGAGCCTGCTTCCCCTCTCTCTCTGCCTACTTGTGATCTCTCTCTCTCTCTGTGTCAAATAAATAAATAAATAAATAATCTTAAAAAAAAAAAAAAAAAAAAGCTAAAACAACCTATGTGTCCTCAGCAGAAAAGCAGGACATATTTACAAGGTGGATTCCATCCAGCTGCTTAAAATCCAAAGGCAGAATACCTAAGCATATGGCAAAATGACCCCAGGGCACTGCTGAGGGAAGGCTGGGGTCACTAACAGCAACCACTGAGGGTTAAGAGAGAAGGGAGAGGCTGGGGAGGGTGGCAGGGAGGGGAGAGAGAAAGAATGAATAAATGAGAATGAGAATGTGAACACACACCCTTTCCTCTTATTCAGAACACAGGTGGTTTAAATGAAACAGAAAGTCACCCATTTGATCTGAGAGGTCCCCAATCAGAAACTGCTAGTTACCTCCCTGTAATGCCCCCAATCCTTCCCCCCCCCTCTTTAGTGACAGAATTCAGATTTTCAGCTGGGCATGCTATCACTCCACTCACAGATTAGTTCCTCAGCCTTTCTGGCAACCAGGCTTGACCACGTGAGTAAGCGCCAGGCACTGAGCCGTAGGGAGGGTTGTGTGGAATTTCTCCAAAGTCTCCCCTTTCTGGATCCTCCTGCCTGAACCAGTGGGCAAGGCAGGAGGAGCTGGGCTGCTGCTGGGTCTCTGACAACTTCATTGAGCAGCAATATGTCCCGGGCTGCCTACTTCGGATATGTACGTATGTATGTATATACACACACACACACCCCTCATAGATAGATAGGTAGATAGACAGATATAGATATAGATTTTAATGTGAAAAAAGCCATCTACATTTTTAAGCCACCAATATTTTTAAAAAATTATTTTTAAACAGCTGAGTCTAACGGTACTTGATCCAGTCCCTTCTAAAAACCTTTCTCCCAGGGATGATGCCATATGCCACCCCACTCTGGGACAGCAGATATTCAGGGGAGATGACAACGACAGTAACACAAGTTCTTCAGTCTGTTCTTCCTCCGCGTCCACTGCTTGGGCAGGTGCTCCCCCTTTTCACCTGGCTCTTGACTGAGATGCCACCTTGCTGGAGTTTTCTTCCTGCCTCCTGGGGGGTCCTTCTCTGTCCCCTCTGCGGGACCCTTGTCCTCTCAACAGCCTCGAAATGCTGGAGTCCCCGAGACTCAGTCCCAGTCCCCTGCTCAGTCCTATCTGCTCACTTGATGATCTCACCTAGTCCCACGGCTTTAAATGCCGACTATATGCTGATTCTGCCCACACTTACTTCTCCCATGCTAAGGATTCCCCAGGGACCTAGACTCTCAAATCAAAGGGCCTTACCTGAGGTCTCCACTTGAAATCTAACAGGCCATCTCGAAAATGTCCCAAACCAAATGTCTCAAGTCCTCCACACACCCGCTGCCCTGCTTTCCAGTCTCAGAAACGGTGACACTGTTCATCCAGTGGCTTGAGCCAGAAATCTGGGGGTCATTTGCACATTTCTTATTTGGGACCCTTCTCCCCTACTCAAACCATTAGGAATTCCTTGTGGCTGTATTTTCAACACATACCCTAACCTGAACTACTGCTCCCAATCTGCTGCCATCACAGCCTTCCGAGACACCATAACCTCTGGCTGAGACCCAGAGTTTCTAAATTGGGTGCATATACCCCTGGGAGCACACGAAATGACCAGCGAGGTGCAAAAAAGTGAGAACCTCTATTTACATTTGCTACTTTTATCAGTCTTTACGTTTTTCCGATTTCGTTTATGTTTTAAAATGGTACAAGTAAAGGCACCTGGGTGGCTCAGTTGATTACACATCCAACTCTTGGTTTTGGCTCAGGCCATCATCTCATGGGTCGTGAAATCGAGCCCCGCATCGGGCTCTGCACTCAGTGTGAAGTCTGCTTGAGATGTTCTCTCTTCTTCTCCCTTTGCCCCTCCCCCAACTCACACATGTTCTCTCTCTCTAAAATAAATAAATACATCTTTAAAAAATAAAATAAAATGGTACAAGTTATATTCATCTATTGGTCCCCATACCCAACTCCCCATTTTCCTTTGGGAATAGAACCCCTGTGTTTTAAGTCGGTGTATGGCTGGCCAGCCAGCTAGTAAGGAGGACACCTCCCAGTCTCCCCCAGGGGCCGTGGCCATGAACTCAGTCTGGCCAAGCTGCTGGCCCTGGAAGTGATGCATGCACTGGGTGACTCTTTAAAGGGAAGGACTGTGCTCTCTCCTCTCCCTTCCCACTTGCTTTAAGGTAAGTAGAGAAGTGAGCCCCTGTTTGACTCCAGAGAGCACAATTTTTGGTATATGTTTCCAAAAGATAAGGATTATCTATAAAGGATAACCATGCTGTTATCAAAGCTAAAAAATACTAGGTCCTTGAATATAATCAAATATGCAGTCACCACTTAAATCTCTCTCATCTTTTCACTTTTCTTTTGTTTGAATCAGGATCAAACAAGGTCCATATATTGCAATTAATTATAGGCTTCTTACATCTCTTCACGTTTTAAGCTCCTCATCGCCTCTCTCTTTCTTCCCCTTATAATTTATTTATTAAAGAAACCTGATCCCTGGTCCTACAGAACTCCCCCACTCCCCCACTCCCAGTCCAAACTATCATTCCAATGGTACGGTTTTCTGGAAGCCAAGTCCTGTGCGTGAGTCAAAATTTATTTCTTAATTTGACTTATTTTAAGAAATACAGAATCAGGATGATGTAATGAAAAAAAAAAGGCTCCAGAATTCAAAGAACTAAATTCTAATTCTAACTCCACTACATAAGTGAACTTGGGGAAGTGGCCCCAGCTGGTAGAACTTGTTTCCTCACTCTTAAAAGGTAAGCAACTTCTTATAAGGTAAGTGACTCCTGTGGGGCCAGTCTGGAATGGTGATGGTGGGCAGCCAAAAGACGATTATTGGGGAGGGCATGCCAGAGGGCAGCAGACTGGTCCATGTGAATTACAATGTTTCACTGATAAAATAGAAAAAGGCTAGATTAAAAAAAAAAATCAGCACTTAAAAAAGTAATACCCAGATTTTAACCACTATACCCACACATATTTATCTGTTATGATGCATGCAACTCTACAGAAAGTATTAAAAAATCATCATGGGAAGAAAAGAGATCCTAGAAATTTATTGTTGAGAAGAACCATTACAATCATTAAATTTGGACCCCAGATGCAGGGGAAGGAAGAAAAACGTCCTCCAACACTTGCTTAGTGGGTCCCCAGGCATATGTCTCCTATGTCAGGACTACTCTAGGATTTATTTATTTTTAAAGATATTATTTATTTAGGGGTGCTTGGGTAGCTCAGTGGGTTAAGCCTTTGCCTTCGGCTCAGGTCATGATCCCAGGGTCCTGGGATCGAGCCCCGCATTGGGCTCTCCACTCAGCAGGGAGCCTGCTTCCTCCTCTCTCTCTGCCTGCCTCTCCGCCTACTTGGGATCTCTGTCTGTCAAATAAATAAATAAAATCTTAAAAAAAAAAGATTTTATTTATTTATTTGACAGAGAGAGAGCCCAAGTAGGCAGAGGGGCAGGCAGAGAGAGAGGGAGAAGCACATTCCTTGTGGAGCAGGGAGCCTGATGTGGGACTCAATCCCAGTACTCTTGGAATCATGACCTGAGATGAAGGTAGACCCTTAACCCACTGAGCCACCCAGATGCATCAGCACTACTCCAGGATTTAAATGACCTAAGAATTACCTAGCACTGTTTCTCAAACTTTCAAAATCTATAATGCAATGTGAACTATTAGTTTAGAGGGTAATGTAAAAGAAAGATGAATCACCATTATTGCATAACCAAGAGAGTCTGGGTGCAAATTAACAACCTCTTATCATCAAGGAGAGGGATGTGATCATGACAATCTTTCCTCAAGGTATCCACAGGAAAGGGCATCTCACTTGGACATTCAATTCCAATGGTAAAGGTTAAATAAAAACCTATGCAAGGGCAAAATGCTTGGGGCACAAGAAGCTTTTCAAGATTTCAACGTTTATTCTGTACACAATACCTTCTTTCTTTTGTTGGTTATGGGCATCACACACACACACACACACACACACACACACACACCCCTAAGCCAAAAAAGCACACTGCTTTTGGTTTTTGTTCCCACAATAAGGCAACTATCTGCTAGCATCAAATTGCATTTCCACACCTTGGATATTATGCAACACCCAGTAAGTGGAATTACTAGAGACATGTTTGCTCCAAGCAGAACAATTGTCATGGACTTTGCAGCTGGCTTTCAAATCTTCTGGACAATTGTGTGACTTGCACAAAAGGTGCCGCCCTGAGTGGTACCTCTGTGGGTCTGGTCTTTTCTCTGCCTTTGGGGATCAAAACCATACGTTAAGAACTGGAACTCATTTTGCATTTCATCTGGAAGTATTTGTTTGCTTTACCCAGTAAGTCACACTGCTTAGTCTGAAAATGATATAATGAACATAATGTCTCCATGTCATTATTTGAAATTTTGGGGGGTGCCTGGGTGGTTCAGTTGGTTAAGTGTCTCTTTTTTTTTTTACGTGTCTGACTCCTGATCACAGCTCAGGTCTTGACCTCATGGTGGTGAGTTCAAGCCCCATGATGGGCTCCACCCTAGGTATGGAAACCTACTAAGAAAAGGAGAGAAGAGAGATGAAAGAGAGCAGAGAGGAAAGAGGAAGGAGAGGAGAGAGGAAAGAGAGGAGAGAGGAAGAAAGACAAAAGAGGAGAGAGAGGATAGAGGAGAGAAGAAAGAAAATTTTCAAGAAGGACAGTACCTTGGCAACTCAGGGAGAAGGACTCACTAATCAAATATAATTCAAGGTTTTTTTTTATATTCATTACATTGACTAACTGCCTTTTTCTGCGTCAGTTGCTTGTTCAGAAAAATTTGATTCACAGAATCACCCTATCACTGCCCAAGGGAACTCACAGAGTCCTGTTCACTATTTACAATGATGATATTGTTCTGCATTATAGTGTTCACTATTTTCATCTCTTCTTTTATGTTCTAATGACCCACTTTCAAATTACCGATCCTTTTGTCTGTAAACTGGGAATATAATGTAAAAAAAAACAAAAACAACCCACTAATAAAAACTGCAAATTACAAAGTTTAACAAAATAAAAGGGCCACAGCCAAGACAGATTGTCATCCCACCCAGGGAGTAGCCAAGACAAGGTACCAAGTTCACATTCTTGCGGCACACGGGCAGCCTTCAAGAACACGATGGTTATCAAGAACATTACCGAGTACTGCTGTGAACAGTTAGAGGAGCTCTGGAGCCCAATGGTCTGACTTCAAAACCAGGCTCTGCCCCTCACTATCTGTGATCTGAGGCAACCATGCTGAACTCTCTGCGTCCGGGTTTCTCCCCATAAAATAAAGATAATGGCTGGTACCCAATTCCTGCAGCTGGGGGAGGACTGACTTCACGAACTAATCAGAATAGCACTTGGCCCAGCAGAGCTGAGAAATGGCAGCTGCGTGTCTATAATGCGGGGTTCATGAAAACCATCCCTCATCTTGTATTTCAGATGTGAAACACAGGTGAGTATCTCTGGTTTGAAACTCCCAAACCACCTGGGGTCCCTGGATGCATCCCCTTCCCCCCACGCCCGCCCCAGTAGAGTATCTCTGCCATGACACACTGGGTTGTTTACTCACCGTCTGGGACACAGGTTGCCAAGACAAGTGAGGATGTCTGTTTGGACAATGGATTGTTAACAGTACAGCGTATTTCCTGCGAGAGATCATTGTTCTTCTTAATCAACACTTCAGACAGATGGGAGCCATTTTTGCACAATGCTGGAAAGCAGTTCCATGAGTAGTTTAAATATTTTTCGGACTCGTAAGATTCTGGGATCCTGCAATTGACTGTAATGTCTTCAGCAGCCAAGGTGCAATTTAGTGTTGGAGACGGAAGAGGACCTGGAGAAAAGAAATGTAATATTTAGTACAGGAAAGAGGAACATTTAGGCTCATTGTCTACAAAGGGATGAAGAGCTCCCAGCTTCCTGATGAGCTAGAAAAGACAAGCAGACCCCCTTCCTTGAGCACCCAGGGGACAGAACTCCCTCTTCTTCTGGGTCAGATCTTCCTGCTCAGAATATTCGCAGGCACTAAATCACTTATTCTCCATGCAGGAGCCACGAGTTTCCACAGAATAGCAGCAAAGTCAGTTAGCTGCAAATCATCTGAGCTGACATGAGGATTTAACAGTTTTTATTTTTTTCACTTACTTCTTTTTTATTTTTATTTATTTATTTGACAGAGAGCTAGGGAAAGAGCACAAGTAGACAGAAATGCAGGCAGAGGGAGAGGGAGAAGCAGGCTCTCCGTCGAGCAGGGAGCCTGATACAGGGGCTCGATTCCAGGACCTTGGAATCATGACCTGAGCCGAAGGCAGACACTCAACTGACTGAGCCACCCAGGCGCCCCTATTGCACTAAAACAGGTGCCCCTGTTGCACTAAAAATGTCCTTGTATTTGAGTATAAGGTGGTCCCCAAGACTAAGTGGGGTGCTTCCTAACATATATAGAGGAAATAGTTCATATTATTCTACAATCTAAAAATGTTTAATTCCAAAAGATATCTGACTTACAGTGTTTGCAAAGCATGCATGGAGCCGTGCTGTGAGCGGGTCCTGCTAATAGGCAGAGTAGGGGATGGCACCTGCCACAGACCTGTCAGTCTGGAGGCCTCAGGCCCAGTCTTTCTCTAGCAGGTGCCCCCTACTGGCTACAGCAGCCCAAACCTGCAAGGATGGGTTAGGAACCATAATGCTAGTTTATCCCATTAGATGTCCGTGTATTTGTTCATTCATAGGCCTTCTTGCATCTCTACCTTGCCCCAACAACTCACCATAAGAAATTGGAGAAAACGTACAAATATATGGACTCTCCAGAAAATGGTCATGGTAGCATTTGGATAATAAAATTTCAATGCTTTATGAACATCTATGAAAAAGCAAATTAGAGCAAAGTAACATTCATCGAGATGGCAGAATACCATGCTGCTATTTAAAATGATATTTTCTAAGGCAAAGGAATGCTTACAATCTAATTATTAATCTAAAACAATCTAAAAGCAGGGGCACCTGGATAGCTCAGTTGTTAAGCCTCTGTCTTTGGCTCATGATCTCAGGGTCCTGGCATCGAGGCCCACGTCTGGCTCTCTGCTCAGCGGGGATCTTGCTTCTCCCTCTCCCTCAGCCTGCTGTTCTGCCTGCCTATGCTCTCTCTGTCAAATAAATAAATAAAATCTTAAAAAAAATAATCTAAAAACGGAAAATATTCAATTCCTCTTTCCCTCCATCTTCTCCAGACTTCTTTCATACTCAGTTAAGTAACACACCCGGTTAGAGACCTGAGTCACCCATGACTTCCCCTTCTGCTTGGGACTTCTTCGGCTGTTACATTTAATCTAGTTCACATAACTTGTTATGTGTTGCCTGAAAGCAAGCAATGGACACCTTTTTCCAGATTAGATTGTAAACCACAGACCAATAGCTTTTTAAAGCTTTTTATTTTCAAATAAAATCTATTTATTTGACAGATGGAGATCACAAGTAAGCAGAAAGGTAGAGAGAGAGGAGGAAGCAGTCTCCCTGCCAAGCAGAGAGCCCGATGCTCTGGACCCCAGGACCCAGCTCCCTGCCAAGCAGAGAGCCCGTTGCTCTGGATCCCAGGACCCTGAGATCATGACCTGAGCCGAAGGCAGAGGCTTTAACCCACTGAGCCACCCAGGCACCCCAGACCAATAGCTTTTTTAAATCTTTTTTTTTTTTTTTTAAGATTTTATTTATTTATTTGTTAGAGAGAGAGAGAGAGAGAGAGCACGAGCACAGGCAGACAGAGCGGCAGGCAGAGGCAGAGGGAGAAGCAGGCTCCCTGCCAAGCAAGGAGCCCAATGCGGGACTCGATCCCAGGACACTGGGATCATGACCTGAGCCGAAGGCAGCTGCTTAACCAACTGAGCCACCCAGGCGTCCCAATAGCTTTTAAAAAAGTAAGAGCTGCTGTTGTTGACTCCAAGTTAGCCAGCCCGGAGCCCTCCTCCGGTCCTTTCTGCCTACCACATACCCATAGAAGCCCCAGGGAGCACCTCCCCAAGGCCCCAAGTGTCTCCATGCACTTGAGAACCAGAACTGATGGTTCTACACTCTGCACGTACTTATGCCTCCCTCTGCAACTAAGCTGGGCCTGAAACTGAGCTTTCTAGTTCCCTGGAAATGTTCCATAGAAGCATTTCTCAACTCTCAGTGGGCATGAGAAATCACCAGGGGTGTGTGTTAAAAATACAGATTCCTGGGCCCCACCACCCCCAAGCATGCTGACGTGGGTGCTCCGAGCATTCTGTCCCAGATTCTAGTGTAGTGATCTGGTTCAGCCAGCATCTGGTGTTTCGTTCAACACTTTCTGAACTCAACAGTGGTGCCTCACAAGCCCCCTTCGGCTGTACGTCTGTGGAAGGTAAGGAAGGTGAGCACACCCCTCCACGGGCATGCATTACACAACCAGGAGCTGGGAAGTGTGCGCTTCCGCTCCGGCTGGCTGTGTGACCTTGGCCCATGGCTCTTGTGGCAGTGGGAACATGTTCAAGAAACCAACCAGCCCAGGCCCCTTGTTCTACAGATGGAGAAGGAAGCCCATTGCTAAATTGGTCTCATTTTCACCTGTGAAAGGGAATGTAATACTCTGAAAGATTAGAAAGGTCTAGTGGAGTATGAAGAGAATTTGAAAGGGACTATGTGGGAGAGCTGGTATAATTTTGTGTGTTATTAGAGCACACTGAACTATCCAAAAGCTCTTTCTGGTCGTCTCGCCACAGCATGGCCGCTGGAAGAGCCTGTCCTGTTCACAGGAAAGGATGCAAACCTTCCTCAGATCTTCCACAGCTCAGATCTCTGCTGAGAATCCTCAGATTCTCTCTGCCCACGGGACTTCCCAAGGCCACAGCTAACAAGTATTAGTTACATCGGGACCTCAAGCAGCATGAAACTGACAGGAAATGTACTTACTTCATCCTCAAGACAACTCAGTCCATTTACAATGAATGAATCCAATGCACTACTCTGTAAGATGGAGAACTGCTTCTACAGATCTGATATTTGTGTATTTCTCTTAACTTTAGTAAAAAGTCATACCTCTTCAGATCGTTTAAGCATTGAGTAGTTAATTCTACTTACATGAACATCACCACCTTCAATGCAGCTAATGAGAGAAAGAACTCATCAACACTGGTGGTGGAAATTTGAAGGGGATTTTGAGGGAAGAAGGAAGCCAAATACGAACTTATACACAAGGAAGTGGATGGCCTGAATTGCGGGGGTGCCAGGAAATCCCCCTGCCTAAAATATCCTTTCTGAAAATCTCCCATTAGGTCTGGTGTCTCCGGAAGATCACCAAGTCACTTAGGTATTAACATACCCCGAAGGAAGTAGGCCTTCCTCATTTCAAAAAAAAAAAGTATGACCAATCGTTTTGTCATTCAGGTGTGAAATCCTGAGTCATCTTATGTCTTTTTATTACCCAAATCTAAATTCGCTTGACTCTTTCTTAGAAGATCTTTAGATCAATCAATCTTCTCTTTCTTTCCTTTCCCAACATCTACCAGCAACACCTGTCTCCCTAGAAGATCACAGTCACTTCCAACCTGGTGTCCCCCTCTCTAATCCACCATCAATACCTACCATCTGATTAATCCTCTGAAAACAGAGTTCACCAAGTCATTTCTTTGCTCCAGGATCAGATCCAGTGGCTCCTCAGTGTCACAGGCTAAAAGCCAGACTCTCAAGCCAGGACTTGAGGTCCCACCCTTAATGCTGCCCACATCACTGCCTCCTGATCAACACTCACCTCTCTTGGGCTCTGCAGGTCTTTGCTAACAAGGCTTCCTAAGGGTTATTCAGTTGGGCTGACTCCTGAAATCATTCACCTTAGTTGAATGACCATGGAATTTTAAAAATCATATTATTTTTAACCATTTCATCAAGTTTAAAAAGTTAAGCATATCCAAAAGTCTGAACGCAGTTTTTTACAAACTCTTATGAAAGGGCTCTTCCAATGTTTTCCATTGTTATCTAAATACGAAATCAATCTTTTTAGTTGCTGGCTCTATAAGTAGCCAGATCCCCAACCTGCATGTTTTATAAATTCTGCTTCTCCAAAGGCATCTGCTGGTTCTCCTAATGGATGCCTCCACATCTTAACAAGCCTCACTCTTCTAAATGGAGTTAATCATCTGGACAAACCAGCCACCCAGTCTGAAAGCTCCCATTTCTGTCAACTCCCCCTCCTACCTCCCAGTCACCTGGTTCAATTGCTTTCATTACTATAATAAATATTTATTGAACACCTAGTACCTGAGTTCTAGGGCTACAATGATAACAGGAGAGAAATTCTCTTCTTCCCAGTGTCTCCAACAGACCAGGAAGGTGAACTTGTGAATAACAGCTATTCACCCAGCTCCTCACCCCCTCCCATTCCACTGACACTGCTTCAGACAGGACTTGGGAGAGCTCAGACTTGAACTTCTACACTGGACTTTCTGCCTCTTCTCCCTCCCCTGCAAACCATCTTACACACTTTGCTACCAGATGGATCTTTCTAGAACACCTCTGGCATAGAGGAGGTAAGGCTAGAATTACACCCTCTTCTAGGAAAAAACAGTGAACCTGCGACCCCATAGAGGGCCAAGATGGGTATGGGTTGAGCTGGCAATGCTGAGGGGCAGCACAGAAAAGGCAGCCAAAGTCAAAGGCAACACTAGGATGCCCAAGAACAGAAAGAGGTGATCATGGATGCCAGATCTCATACAGCCTTGCACTACAGATCTTAGCTTTAGCTCCGAGTGAGATGGGGCCACTGGAAGGTTCTAAGCTGATGAATGACAGGCTTTGCCCTCTGTTTTAAGATCACTCTGGCTGCTTACATTTAAAAATAAACTGTGGTCACAATACATGTAAGTCAAATCATTATGCTGTATACCTCAAACTTATACAGTGATAAAGGTCAATTACGCCTTGATAAAACTGGAAAAAAAATAAATGTAATTAAATCTGTAAATAACACAAAATGCCGGGGCGCCTGGGTGGCTCAGTTGGTTAAGCAGCTGCCTTCAGCTCAGGTCGTGATCCCGGAGTCCCGGGATCGAGTCACACATCGGGCTGCCAGCTCCACGGGGAGTCTGCTTCTCCGTCTGACCTTCTAGCCTCTCATGCTCTCTCTCACTGTCTCTCAAATAAATAAATAAATCTTAAAAAAAAAAAAAATGCCTCCTGTAAGGGGCAATGGTAGAAGCTGGGTGAACAGTTAGGTGGCGGCTGCAGTCCTCCGAACAAGGATGAAGGAGCCCTGGCTCAGCCCCGGAGGAAGTGGCGAGAGGTGGTCAGAGGCTGTAAAACCAGCAAATTTCCTGGTGGAATAAACATGGTGTTCGAGAGAAAGAGGAAGAGAAACATGGTGTCAAAGATGACATCAAGGTTTTAGCCTAAGCAGCTGAGAAGGAGTTGCCATTAACCAAACAGGGGGAAGACTTGGGGAAGAACAGGATCTAAGGGAAAGTTGATGAGCTCACTACCATCAGACAGGTATCCAAGTGGAAATACAGAGGAAGCAGTTCGAAACACACGTCAGTGGAGCCCCAGGACAGAGCTCTCAATCTGTGTGTTATCAGTTATCAAATAATATTTAAAGCCCAAAGCCAGGATGAGCTCACCCAGCTCGGTGTGAATGCAGGCAGGGAAAGGTGGTTCAGGCCTTCAGGTCTCCAAGGCCTGCAGGTGGGCAAAATGAGCAAACCAGCCAAGGAAACCGGGAAGGAACAGCTAGTGAGCTAAAAGAAAACCAGAACAGGGTGGGATCCTGGATGCCCAGAGAAGGTCGTGTTTCAGAAGAGACAGGGATCAGCTCTGTCGGATGCTGCTGAGTGGACAAGAAAGATGTGGTGGGGAGAGCACGAATGATTACTGGTTTCATTAATGAGATCAAGAGTTCAGGTGAAAGCCTGGGGTGATGAAAGCCTGTTTGGGGTGGGTGAAAAGTAAAAAGAAGAAAAGGGGTTAAAAAGCAAACACAGATAATCCTTCATGGAATTTTCTACAAACTCAAGATGGCAAGTGGGTGGTAGCTGGAGGGGTGAGGGAGGGGGCATCCGGGGGCTCCCGGTGGTGGTGTCAATGTTTGACGGCATACTACGTATGACAGTTGGGTCCACGGAGGACGCTGCTGCAGGAACAGGGCAAGGGCAATGACTAGCGTGATGTCCCCAAGGGCAGTGACAGGAGGAGGGCTTGGACCTCTGTGAGCAAGGTGCCGGTGCTCAAGAGCAGGTAGGCAGGAAGGCTGAGGGTGACAGCCTGTGGAAATTCTCCTCCAAGTACTTCTCTTCCTCAGTGAAACAAGAAGCAAAGCCTTCAGCTGAGGAGTGGGTCTGGAGAAGAGGGTCTATGAGGCTTGAGGAGAGGAAGGATAATTGGTGGGACACTGGGGGACATGTTGGATTTGACTGAGGCAAGTGACCAGAAGCTTCATGTGTGAGGCTCTGTGGGGCAATGAGTTTCTCTACAGCCACAGTGTGTTAGCACAAATCAGGGAGTGCACTGGACTGGACCTGGCCATACAGGCCACAGGAGTGCAGTCCATTTAAAAAGGGTGCCTGGGGGTGCCTGGGTGGCTCAGTGGGTTAAGCCTCTGCCTTCAGCTCAGGTCATGATCTCGGGGTCCTGGGATCGAGCCCCGCATTGGGCTCTCTGCTCGGCGGGGAGCCTGCTTCCCCCTCTCTCTCTGCCTGCCTCTCTGCCTACTTGTGGTCTCTGTCAAAAAAATAAAAAAATAAAAAAAAATAAAAAGGGTGCCTGGATGGCTCCAGTCATGATCCCGGAGTTCTGGGATTGAGCCCTATGTCAGCTCCCTGCTCAGTAGGGAGTCTGCTTCTCCCTCTCCCTCTGCTCCTGCCCCTGCTCTCTCTCCCAAATAAATAAAATCATTAAAAAATTAAATTAAAAAAATTAAAAGGAGCAAGGAAACTAACCAAATCTTCCAGTGCTTGGGCCCAGTGAGTGAGCACATTTGGACTGCCTAAGGAGGATAGGGGGTCATGCGAGGTGAAGGGATGGCAGAATTGGCAGGGCAGGGGACACCTGGCCTGACACAGTGGAGGGCTCAGAATGAGTGGTAATGACAAGTTCTAGGTTCTATCCATGGGGAAAGGTAGCAGAGGAGGTGGATGGAGGACAAGACCATCACAGGAGAGGAGGCCAGGGACTCAGAGGCCAGGATATTAGAACTATATATTTAAATATTATAATCACTAAGAATTATGACAGCAGGAACATCAGAAACAGCAAAAGTGAGCCAGGCTTTCCAATGATCCAGAAATCTTGGGATGTATCCATGAGTCTAGAGATGACAAGGAGATCACCTGGAAGCACTGATGGGAAGTGTGGAGGAACATGGACTCCATCTCACATTCCCGTGTAAAGTGATAGAGGAGAGAAAAAAATCCACCTCCTGGGGTGCAGTGCAGGTGCAAGCTCTAATTTCCAGAGCATCATCTCTCACTGGAGCTCAAAGAGTTCTGAGTTCACTGCTGCCACTACATCCCTTTCCAGAATATTCCCAGCAAGACAAGCGATGCTGCTGGCAGCAGCTCCACCCAGCTGGGGACGTTCCTCTATCTCGGTCACATCCTCTCCTCACTCAGAGGATGACGAGGGGATGGACACTGGCTCTTGTGTGCCTGACAGCCTAAGAGACTGAATTCTCTTATTTCTCAGAAACCATTCATTTGTGTTCATCTCTTAAAATAGTTGGACAGGGGCGCCTGGGTGGCTCAGTGGGTTAAAGCCTGTGCCTTCGGCTCAGGTCATGATCCCAGGGTCCTGGGATGGAGTCCCATATCGGGCTCTCTGCTCAGCAGAGGGCCTGCTTCTTCCTCTCTCTCTGTCTGCCTCTCAGCTTACTTGTGATCTCTGTCTGTCAAATAAATAAATAAAATCTTTAAAAAAAAAATAGTCGCCATTTTAAACAAACCAATTTATGGAATACTCACCAATCACCTTCAGAGTGAACGAGGTGTCACCGGTGCTCGAAGAATCCATTCTATATACAGCCTCATCTGAAGATGTTAGGTTGAAGATAGTAAGGCTTCCCGATGTGGTGTCTAAATGAACTCTGTCTACAAAAGGTGGGAAAACTCTGACGGGAGAACCTGCTTCCCATTCAAGGACTTTATCCCTACTTTTTGTCCACATAATCTCTGTAAAGGGTACAGAGCTTGATACAGGGAAAGTTACGCTCTCGTTCACAGTTCCAAACATCTCCTGGGACTGACAGCTGATGGAGTCTAGGAGGGAGAAAGAAATTGGTTAGGAAAATCAACATGACTTGATTGAAAATAGAAAACCATCCTCCAAGATGCTCTTTGGGGGAGGGGGGGGAGAGATTTTGCAGTAAAAATGATTTATCATCTACTTTTTACACTAAGCAGATAAACGGCTGATGGCAAACACAGCTCATGGAGGGTGGGAGTTTCCTCTCTCATGGGGGTGCTGCGGCCCACATACATACAAGAAATGGATTCAGCTTCGATGGAGCACCAAGTCCCCTTTGGGACCTGTGGGCAGC
>RCUC01142121.1:0-82812 GCA_003697995.1 Taxidea taxus jeffersonii | reverse complement strand
CACACACACTCACACACACACTCCCTCACTCACACACTTGCACACACACTCCCTCCCTCACACACTCACACACTCCCTCACTCGCACACACACTCACACACTCACACACAGTTTGCGAATAGTCACGGTAGCCATGGAAAGAAACAAACATTGGTTCATGCTACGAATGGATACATCTTTAATTCATTTCGCTAAGTTAAAGAAGTCAGTCTCAAAAAGGCTACAGCACTCTAAGATTCTAGTATATGACGTCCTGAAAAAGGCAAAACGGCAGGGATGCCCAGCGGACCCCTGGTTGCCGCAGAGCACGGAGTGGGGAGGTAGGCCGGGAGCAGGCGTGCCCCACTGCTCTCCCCTGCCCGCTGGACTGTGCTCACCTGTCTCCATGTTTGCACATGTGTGGGCCCTTCCATAAGGACGGTGGCACCGGCTGTATGAGAGAGGGGTACCAGGTCCTTCATCCTCCCTTCCCAGTGTGGGAAATGAGAAGAACACACAAGGGCTCGGGGCAGGGGCTCAGGGCAGGGGCTCGGGGCTGGGGCTTGGGGCAGACCCCAGGCATGAAAGCATCGACCTCTCCGGGAGAGGTGTGCGTGGCCCACCATGGGTGCAGGGGCAGCAAGAGAAGGGAGGGCAGCTCTGAACCAGAGCCAGCAGCCCCCTCGGTGGGGAGGGAGGAGGAACGGGCTTGGATGGTGTTACAGCAGCCACAGGACGAACTCTCAGAGGCTGAGGCTCCCGTCACACAGGGCCCTTGCTCCCTCCCTTCTTCCCGGCAGGACACTTGCCACGAATCGCCAGGGGGACAGGCAGGGGCTGAGAGTCTGGTCCGCTGTCTCACCGGCTTTAAGTCTATCTATCTCATGACGGCAGGTGCCAGCGACACACCACGCCTCTGGCTGCCAGACAAAAATGCTCTCTTCGAGCGAGGAGTGCAGGGCCCGTCTGCCCTATTACTGACCTTGACGGGTCGTGGGCCGTGTGCACCCACCGCCCCCAGCCGGGGAGTGAGTGCGTCCGCTTCTGGACTATCCGCCTCTTCATCTGTAGCCATTAGTTGCCATTTTCAGACTTAAGGACCAATACAGTCGAAAATTACCATTCCCTACTACATGAATTATAGATAATATATATTATAATGGTACTATACATGAGTTACATGCTGTTTTACAGTGTGCTACAAATATAAATGTGATGTACAAGGTAATAAATACACAAACGTGAACCTAGCCCAGGCATCTCCTTGGCAATAGTGCAAGGACGTGGCCGAATCGGTCCCTTCCCGGGGGCAGCTGGCCAGCTCGGTGCCCTTCCTCTGAGCTCAGAAGCGGGTGGAAAATGAGCACAATATTAAGCACAAGGGTAAACATTTTTGTACCAGTGTCTTCAGTTTCACCTGGGACACTTCCGGAACTAGAAGACTGGTGGTCGGGAAAGCACTTCAGGGGACAGGAGGCTGGGGTCGCGGGGAGAGATCACTCATGGAAGGTCCTTGTTAGGGAGTGAGCCGCAGCCCCTGACAGCCCCCGGTGGGGATCCCCACTGACTAGATGTCAGTCCCAGGAGCCACGGCGAGTCCAGTGGGACGGCCAGCTCTGAAATGCGAGGCCCGGTCAGTGCACCCTCCAGGGCCGCTCCTGGCCTCTCGTGCCTCCTCTCCCGTGGTTAGGGTCATGAGCGGGGTCTCTCCCGGGAGCCACTGCTGGCTGAGCTGTGGGCAGGTGGCCGGAGCGCTCCGCAGCTCGTGAGAACCGGTCCTGACATGATGGCATTTGGGTGGGAACAGAAAGGGACACCTGGTGGACAGTGCTGTCCACTCTCGTAGCCACGTCTGCCTTCTCCAGGCTCTTAGCTCGCCATGTACAGGTTTAGTAATACGGGTCCCTGCCTGCCTACCCATTGTCCTTGCTGCGCCATTGCCACGTTTGGAGTCTTCACACCTGCGTCGCCGCGAACTACATGCCCAAAGCCGTATTTGGGATATGAAGACGGGAATGAGCAGGGACAGAATTCATGACCTTCGAGCCGCGGCACAGCGTGCGGGACACGGCGGCCCGCGAGCTCCGTGGCGTGGTCCTTGTCCCGCACAGCCTGGGGCTGGCATGATTCCTGTCCCCCGAGTCCAGATGCCTAGTGGCCTCCCCCTTCGGGTTTGCTTCTGCAAGTCACGTTTCTCCTGCCGGCCTCCTGGGTTTCCACCGCACCGGCACACAGCCCGCGGCCACGCACACTGCTTCAGACCAGACGCGAGCTGAGAATCTGACCGGGGAGCAGAAGCACAGTGAGGACAGAAGAGGAGAGGGAAAGGAGGAGCTAGGGTCGCTGGCTCCATGCTTTTGCAAACCGAGACGGCTCGCTCGGTGTCGTAACCGGCGCCAGGCGTCAGCATCTAGTGAGGGGCTCGACCTGGTGTTCTCTGCTCACGTGTCAGGGACCGCCTTGCACTGGGCGCGAGCTTTTCTGCCATGTCCCTCCCTAACGGACCCCAGGGGTGGCGCGTGCGCTGCGGGGAAGGGACAAGCAGGTCTGCGGTCCTGCTCCCGACAACTCGGACTCCTTCTCAAGGAGGTTCCCCATTCAGAGCCCTCCCTGGGCAGAAGGGACATTCTCCAGGGGAGAGCCCCACCCCGCGTGGCCCTCGGCGGCCCTGTCACGTGGGCAGGGGCACCCGGTACGACTCCTGCGAGATCTGCTGAGGAAAGGACCACTTTTCCACTGTGTCTCAGGACTGCCCTGGGAAGCCACACATGCCCCGAGGTAATCCTACTGCCGGCAAGCCACGGCCTCAGAACGCCAGAGGCTTATCTGACCTGTGCCGTCTTGACAGAAAGATCACTGTCCACGCGTGCACACCAACGCTTTCCCCGACCGTCCACGAGGGCTGCTCTTCAACAAAAATGGCGCGATTGCGAGAGGAGACTAAGCGCGGCGCACGGGCTTTGTGCTTGTCAGCATGGGCCATGTCCTTACAGAGTTTCATGGATAACTACAATGGTCTGCGTCTCACGATACAAGTTTACCCTCTACTATGAAGATTATTTGTTTGATTGATAGGAATTTTTAACAACTTAGGTTTAGGAAGGGAAATGAGTGAGGAAATGGCTGTTCTTCCCGGCCCAATCTTAGGTCTCATCCAGGATTCGAACCAGCACTTTTTGGTGGTAGAGTTTCCTCAGCTCCCAGGGATCGTAGGCGATCTCAGCGGCTGGCAATCCCAGCTCTCTCCTTCCCCGGGAAACACTGGCCCGCTCATGTTTATCTGCCCAGTGATGGCCTTTCCTGTCATGTGGCAAACTCTGTGAGGACAGTGGCCACATCTGTCTTTATGAGAGCAGACCCCAAGGACCACTCAGGGCCTGGACCTCAGTGAGCAAATAGGGCACGTCGAGGTCAAGGGAATCCAAACTCCACCGGCGTGTGGTTCTACAGCCTTAGGGACAGAGGGACCCCGCCATGCCTCATGCCCAGGAAGGGCAACCTGGGTCCCGGGAGCACAAGGGCAGGGGCGGATGTGAGTTGGGGGATGCTGACTAGCACTCACCCGTCGGGCAGCCCCCAGCCAGGGTCCTTCTGATAGCTGGTTTGCACACAGTTGGATGGGAAATGAGGTGTGGCCTGGGCTGCACAGAGAGGCCTCCCTGGGCCCGGGAAATGAGAATGAGCCTCAGAGAGAGAGCAGCCGGGCCGGGCCCTCTCCCCCTCCCCCAGTGCGGTCAGCCCCCCGCCTCTGCCACGAAGCTGGTGTGGGACCCCTGCTTTAAGCACTGTCAGAAGGCTCACTTCCTATCACTGCTGCTGCACCTTCCACCCCTGAAATATTTGAAACTGGGCCAGCACATAATAGATGCTCAGTAAACATCTGTAAAATGGCAGAGTCTGTGAGGGATAAGAAGAGAGGGGGTTAACAGATGCCAAACCTAACCACTGACTAGCAAACGTATGTCCTTCTGAGGAAAGCCCGCATCCCGCGGGCTCACTCCTGCCGCTCTCCCATACTGACTACCCGCTTGAGGTGCCTGAGCTGCCAGGGGCCCTCAGAGTCCAGGAGAACATTAAATAACAAAGCAATTTCCGTTCAGCAGGAAGTCACTAAAATGCATTCCCGCTCCCATTCTACTATGTGAGCAAGTCCTGTAGAGATGCGGCCAAAAAACCAAAAAGGACAGATCACTTCCCCATCGTGCTTCTCTCTTTCTAGCAGAAGCGAGATGACGCACCCCTCCTGTGTCACCTGCTCGCCTGCTCGTTCCGGGGACACCCCGTCCTCCCAGGACCCCGCCATGCTGCCGCCGCGGCTCTCGCTGGGAGATGATGGGATCGTCCCCCCAGGCCCCCATCCAGTATCGATGCACACACAGCTTACAGACGCTCCAACACACTGAGCATCATGTTTGGGGACTTCTTTCAGGTGTGCTGGTTCGACAGGAACATTTCCAAGAAACACACCACAATGCGCCTGCCTGGTCCCCAGTATCCCGTTCCTCTGCTCTTCATTCACTCGTAAGTGTGTCGGCAGGAAACCTGGCCACAGACAACGTGCAGCCGGAAGATGTGAGTGAATGACATAGATGTTGGGTTACTGTTATCCTCGAGGAAATCCGGTGGCACCCCATTCAAAAGGGGAAAAATGCGTGGAGGTGTGAAAGATATTAAGCAGATGTTGGACTAGAATTGTCAATCTTGTCTGAGCAGGTGGTAATGTGTTATGATTATCCCTTCTGGCGCCGCGCGTTCAGGGCTTGGTTCCCACCTAGTCAATCACGGCTGCGATTGTTGAGCTGCTCACATCGCTGATGCGCTGGGTAATAACCAGATAGGATTCAAGATTTGACATTTACCGTCAATTACCTTCTTCTGACATCCATCTCCTCTACACCAATATCTGTAGATTGGGCCTCCTTCTGACTTTTGGATAAAATAAATAGAACTGCAGGGTTAAAAAAGAAAAAAAAAAGAAACAAGAGGAAAAAACAGCCATGTGTCTACCTTGATTGTGCCGCGTCTGGCCCCCCAGGAACGATGCCCTGGAAATGCGAACTGACGCCGATTTCGCACACATGCTAGAGGACTTCCTTTCTAAGATTTGGCTCTTCTTCTGCGTCACTGTAGGGGAAGCTAATCTCTGCTTCCATCCACAAATGGGGAGGCCAGAGTGCAGAAGGTTTGAAATGGCCTCCGTAAGCCGGGGGGGTCAGTTACGTGGAACTCTGCAGAGCACCGACCAAGACCCACTCCCGCATCTTACCTTTCTGCATTTTCAATCGCGAAATCAAGTGGAGAGCAGAAATGGCCATGGGAATGAGGCGGGGCTCAGACGTCACCGGCCTGGGCTGGAATCCACGCTCTGTCACTTTCTGGCAAACTCAGGGGATCTCCTACCCTGCCTGCACTCTGGTTTCTTTTCCTGTGAAACAGGGTTTCTGTGGTAATAAGTGCGGTCACTCTCTCCAGGCCTGAGCACTGTGGCTGGCCTAGAGCAGAGGCACTGCTGTAAGTGGTGATGGCCCTCCGTGCATCATTTCTGCACGGAAATGGAAGCCACCTCTGAACCTGACACCTCAAGGGCTCGATGAAGATAGGTCTATGGGGGTTGGGCTCTCCCATTGGCTGGGGCAGCTCCCGGGCGAGGTCCGCACCCTCCAGTACAGATCTTAGGACTCCAGGCGAGCCAGGACCCTCCAGAGGTGATGGGTAAGAGGAGCAGACCCCAGAGCGTGGGTACTTCCCACATGGACGTTTGTCACCAGGATACCGAGGCTGCAGGAGGGCCCCAGACTGTGGGGCTGCCCCAGGCACTTGAGTTGGTTCTGAATATCACAATTCCATTTAGGCTCACGTTCCCCTGATCAGTGCCGTGGAGGACACCAAGAAAGGGTCCTCAGTAATGAGGCTGGGAGTCCATTTCCCTTGGCATTACGGTGAGGGTGCTGCATCCCACAGCCCCAGGGTGCCCCCACTACACGGAGACAGTAGGAGGTGCCCAAGAAGTCCCAGTCCCAAGAAGTATGCAGAAAAATAGAGAAGTCTTCCTTGGTGGGTTTCTTATCTACAACCCAGTCAGAGACCCCAGGAAGTTTCTCTGAAAGATGTCATCCAGGAGACTGCACACATTACTTTATCCGAAAGACACACACGTACACGCACATGCACCACAAGCGTGCATGAAAGATCTGGCCAGTTGAATTTCCGGGCTATAATGCGTGGGTTACAGACCAAAATTCCACACTGTTTCTGCTCATTGTCACTGTGTTTTTCACGTGTAAGCTTGAGGGAGGGTTCAGCACTACTGTAGAAGTCAGGAGGAACTCCCTCCTTCTGGGGGGGAGGTATGCACCTGATGCTGGTTTGGTCTTGAGGTTAGGGGCGCCCTTAGTCCTTCCATTGTCATCCCACTAACTTCTCTTGATTTTCTGTTGCCCTGAAGACCTACACATCTCCACAGGTAGGAACCCTGCCTGGAGATAAGCCAACATCTGAACACATTGTTTTCTAAGGATGTACTTATGGGTCACTTCCAAGGATTGTGCAACTTTCCACCATTTTCATTGTGGATGTTTGTGGGTCAGAATGGGGGGCGGATGACGAGGTTATCTTTTTAGAAATAATGTAACAGACAATAGATGGACACGGCCGTTCGGTCACTCTCCCTCGATTAGAGACGTGTGCCGGCAGTCGTCCGTCCCTTTCCCAGACACGCTGGTGATAAGCCCACTAGTGAGATGTATCACACCAGTGACAACACCAACCTGTCTCAGAAACAGTATTTTCTCAAGTTATTAAATGCTCCTGATTCCCTGCAGATGAAAGGGGCTTGTTTCAAGGGAATCCTGCTTAAAGTTTAAATTGGAAAGGAGGCACGTGGATCTGACAGCCAAGTAGCATTAAGACTTCAAAGCAAAGCAGACGAAGCCGGACCTAGTCATTTTGCAATAAAATGGGAAGTCGAGTAATAGTGCCCTTTTAAGCCACTTGGGACTTTTAAGACTTCAAATAAAAAGCTATCAGCAGAGACAGATCAACAATGTCAGCCGCTGTCTGCCTGGGGCGAGGCCCTCGAGATCCCAACGGGCGAGGAGAATACAGCGGGAATACAGCGGCCATGGAGTTCGGCAGGAGCGACCAGCACTGCTAATCTCTCGCCGGTGACCCCAGCTTCTGGGCTTCACCCCTCCCGACAGCCCGCTGCCACATCAACCACTTCGCGGACGCCGCTACTCCAAAACTCGTTCCTTTTTCAATTTAACAGCACAAACAAATTACAGGAGAAAACGCGGAATGTGAGAAAGTCGCCCGTTTTTCTGAGTGGAGCGAGCAGAAAGCGGCGCTTGTCTCGGCTCCTGCTGTAGTTAGCGGGCGGCGTCACCAGCGCGGGGCCAGCGGCTCTGCTCTCTTCCTACCGCACCGCCTGACCTTGTGGGAAATGAGGAGAGACGCCGGCGCCGCGGGAATTTCCCCCAGACCAAGAGGTGCCCTGCCTGCCGCCGCACACGCCGCTCGGCCCGGAGCGAAGCTGGCGGAGTCAAGAACATGGGAGTGTCCGCCTCGGTGGGGCCCGCGCAGGAACCCACCACCTCCGCTTGTCCTCGGGCTGTGCGCTCCAGGACGCCCGTGTCCGGCCGGGTGCGGCCGCGCCTCCGCAGTCCGGGAGCTCGGCGCCTCCAACGCGTGCCCGCTCCCCGCGGCTCGCACCTTCCCCGAGGCCCCTGCAGCAGAAGTGCCCATCCACATCCGCCTGGGCGGCGGGGCGAGGCCGGGCCCCGGCGCGGACCAGAACCCGCTGGCAGCGTCTGTCTCGGCGGCGGCGCACCTCGTGGGCAACAGCGCGTGCCCCTCTTCCAGCTGGCACGGGCGAGCGGGCGCACCGGCACGTCTCTCCAAGCGCGCGGCTCGTCTGTCTCCCGTTCCTGCCTGGGACGCCCTGTGCGGCGGCAGCCAGAGTGGAACTTGCCAGATCGTCCTGGCAGAGGGGCCGACAGCTGACGCGTTTCGCCTCCCTGCGCGTGTCGAGCTGGAGAGAAGCGGCGAGGCTGCTCAGGAGGCTCCGTGAGTCCCTCGGCGCGCCCGGGAGGCGGGGGGCGACCGAACAGACCGTCCCGGCGCCGCTGTCAAACCGTGGGGGCGGGCGCGGGCGCGCGATTTCCAAACCGGACCAGGGCGCTCACGTCGCAGGAGGAGGATCCGGGCTCGCTGTTCCCGTCCACATAATCGACAGCCAAGTGGAAGGAAATGCAGCAGCAGCTATTAGGGTTAAGCCAGTAAGGCTATTGTCCCTTTAAATTGAAAAAAAAAAAAAAGAAAAAAGAAAGAAAGAAAGAAAGAAAAAAAGATATTCTACGAGTTCTACAGGAAAAAAATGTCATATTTGTATAGACCCCAAATCCCCTCTGTTTAAACAGGGTGATTAATATCAGCTCCTGTAGGAAATTAAATTCAGGGAAGAAGAGCAATATGCAGATATGCAGATTTCTGGGCAGAATGGCCATCTCTGGGTAGGGAGCCGGCTGATTAATCTGCGTCCTCAGAATACAAAATGAAACGCTGAGCTCTCCTGGGCGAGCGCGAGAAATGACTTTTCTCTCCCGCATGAGGGAGAAAAAAGGACCCGGCACAAACATGAGAGAAGGGTCCTGTGCCCCACGCCGGGCGAGGCTCCCAGTTAAAACTCCGGGTCACGTTCGCAACAGCTAACTGCTTCCTGTAGTGCCACTGGGCCTGCTGCTTGGAAAGTTCTCCCTCGGTCGTTTCTGAGGACATGGAGGAACCCCTACCCAGGGTCCCCGTTGATGCCTCCTAGTCCTCCTCCTGCACCCCTCCCCGGGGCACACACTGGAGGGGACCCGCTCTGGGGAGGGCCACTCTTCCCTGCGGCGTCCACAGACACCGGCCACACACGTGCCGCCCGCCCCCCTCCCCACGCCGGGGATTCCTTTCTGAAAGGCCGGATGCAGCGAGCTGATTTTTTAATTTAAAGCGTAATACCAGAAACTTAATTTACAAATGTAAATTCCTCCCCTCATAATCCAACCCTCTCGCACCATTTCAAAATGTCATTGTGGTCACAGCATTCGGGATGGAATGAGCATTAGGTTTTTGATCATTGAATAATAATGCTATTTATTTTTTTGAAAAAAAATATTTACAGCAAGATGCAAAATGTCATTTTCAGTGGGATTTTTTTTGTCGTTACTGGAAACTCAAGCCTGTTATTCTGAACCATTCAGGGTCTCTCCAATAATTGTATAGAAGTAGGCATTATGCTATATTATTAAAGCTGTAATTTCCTGCTGAATCTGTCTGGATGTTTCTTTTTATCACTTGGCAATTTCTATCTAGTTATAGCATAATTAAGTTTCCTGACCCCTGCTCGCTCTCTTAACAGGACGCTTAGAAATATACTAGAGCTGAAGATCTTCAGGCTGATGTCCTCTCTCCCCACACAGTAATGGAATAAAATTATTAATCCAGTAATTGTACAGAACACATTACTTTGCATTGAATGTTCCTGGTTCTCATTTTCTGTCGGTGACAATCAGCCCGAGGGTACAAATCATTTCGGCAGGAGCACGGCCCTTGAAGAAAGCCTCTCATTCTCGCTCCTGGAACTACACCTAGGCGGCTGGGATAATTCAGGGGCTAAGGCAGCGTGAGGCTCCAGCCAGCAAAACAAAGCTAATAAAATGGACTAGGGAACACGATTTTCCTGCCTGCAGCTCCTGTGCTGAAATGAGCACCACCGGCAGGATGGCAAAGCCTTGCCCCCAGGGCCGTGCCCACGGAGCCTGGGGCCATCGCAGCCCAGAGGGAGTGCCAGTTGCCCCTGGGCAGTTAGAAGACACCTGGAGCTCCGTCTACAACTCCATGCGCCAGAGACTAAGGGGCTGTTCTGGGTCCCATCCTGTAGGACCGGCCGGGAGGGCGGCCCCAGGACGGCAGGCGGGGCTCAACTCCCACGGAAAGTGCCCAAGAAGCAGGCAGAGGCCACGTGCCCATCCGCTCCCTGCGCCCACGAGATGGCCCTTCATCGGGGAAGAGAGGTGCCGTCAAATGCAGCACAGATCAACAAAGCAGGCCTAGAGGGAACACACCTCGGCATAATAAAGGCCATTCACGAAAAACCCGCAGCCAACACCATCCTCTGTGGGGAGAAATGGAGCGCTCTCCCGTAATGTCAGGGACAAGACAGGGATGTCCCCTCTCACCGCTTCTACCCAACTCAGGACTGGAAGTCCCAGCCTCCGCAATCAGACAACAGAAAGAAACAACAGGCATCCGAATTGTTAAGGAAGAAGCAGAACCCTCACTGTCTGCAGATGACACGATATCACACACAGAAAACCCTAGAGACGCCACCAGAACACTACCAGACCTGATAAATGAGCTCAGGAAAGTCACAGGATGCAAAATCGATGTTCAGAAATCCGCTGCGTTTCTACACACTAATAATGAAGCCGCAGAAAGAGAGATGAAGGGAGCAACCCCATCTATAACTGCACCAGAACCAGTAAAATACCTAGGAGTAAACTCCAGCAGAGAGGGGGAAGACCTGCCCTCTGAAAACCATAAAACACTGATGGGAAAATGGAAGACAACACAAAGACATGGACAGGTGTTCCATGCTCACGGATCAGAAGAACAAACGTGGTGAAAACGTCTATGTTACTAGAGCAACGTCCACAGTTACTGCAGTCCCTCTCAAAATACCAACCGCGTTTTCCACCGAACTCGAATAAACAATCCTGAATTTTTATGGAACCACAGAAGACCCCGCATAGCCAAAGCAACCCTGAAAAGGAAAACAAACCGGAGGCATCACAGTCCCAGACTTCCAGCTCTGTGACAAAGCTGTGGTCATCCAAACAGTGTGGTCCTGGCACCAAAATAGACGCGTAGGTCAATGGAACAGAAAACCCAGAAATAAACCCACAATTAATTACATGGTCAGTTAATCTTCGACAAAGGAGGCAAGAACGTACAATGGGAAAAAGACAGTCTCTTTAGCAAAAGTTGTTGGAAAACCTAGACAGCTACATGCAGAAGAATGAAACGGAGCCATTTTCTGAGACCAGACACGAAAATAAACTCGAACTCAGAAAGGGTTAAAGACCTGAACATGAGGCCCAAAACCACAAATCCCGGAGGAGAGCTCAGGCAGTGACCTCTGACGCTGGCCGTAGCAAGGGCTTCTAGGTGTGTTTCCTGAGGCAAAGGGAACGAGATTAAGCTATTTGAACTTCATCAAAACAAAAAGTTTCCGCACAGTGTAGGAAGCCACCAAAAAACTAAACGACAACCTATGGAATGGGAGAGGATATTTTCAAATGATGTAGCCAAGAAAGGGCTAGCATCCAAAACCTACGAAGAACAGCTACAACACATCCTCCCCCACATAAATGACCCATTAAAAGTGGGCAGACGACACGGCAGATACTTCTCTAAAGGAGACATACACGTGGACGACACCCAGGGAAAGATGCTCAGTGTCACTCATCATCAGGGAAACGCACATCCACAGCGAGGTCCCACCTCACACCTGTCAGCACGGCGAGAATCAACAGCACAGGAAACAGCAGGTGTCGGCGAGGACGCGGGGAAAGGGGAGCCTCGTGCACTGTGGGAGGGAACGCAAGCGGGGGCAGCCGCTCTGGAAAACAGCGTGGAGCGTCCTCAGAAAGTCAAACTAGAGCTGCCCTGAGACCCAGCGATTGGTCCATATATACAATGGAGTATTACTCGGGCATCAAAACTTGAAATCTTGGCGTTACAACAGCACGGATGGAGCTCGAGGGCATCACGCTAAGGGGAGCAGTTAGAGAGAGACAAACCCCACATGGTCTCCCTCGTGTGGAATATAAGACACAAAACAGGCGAGCCACGGGCAAAGAAGCAAGAGAGGACCGGACGCCTCACTACGGAGAACACACGGCGGGTCGCTGGGGCGGAGGTGGGCGGGGGTGCTTCAGGGGTGGGGACGGAGGCGTGCACCTGTCGTCATGAGCCCCGGAGGACTACGGAACGGCTGAATGGCTACATTGTAAGCTTGAAACTGGTGTCACACGGCAGGTTAATCAACTGGGATAAATAAACAAACAAGCAAACAATAAAGTCTGCAAGATACCTGAGATGAAACAGAAAGGAAAAAAGAAGGAAAGCCAAGGGGGCGTGATTCTGGGGGGTCAGTGCGCGGAGCCTCGACCCGCAGGCATGAACGCGTGGGCAGCGAGCGGGGCAGGACGTGGACCTGCTCAGCGGTCGGCGAAAACCTGGTGCTAGCCTGACCGCAGGGAGGACAGATGCCACACCCTCCCCATCTCCGTGCAGACGCTGCGGATTCTGTTCTGAAGCGATACAGCAATGATCTCCGACCGCGGATGTTTAGGGTCCGGACGTGCGTAACTGCAAGAGGAAAACCGAACGTGTGCGCTCGTGCAAACAGGCTCGCGGGTCCCGCTCCACGTGTACGTCACAGATGGGCTTCGTTTCAAATGCCTTCACGTGTCTTTGGTCCTCCCTGTGGCCCAGCCCTGCTTCTCCAGTCCCTGCTGGGGGCAATCTTCAAGGCCAGAGCACGGTGCTCACCGAAGGTCTTCTGGAACGGACCGACAGGTTTATAAACTGAGCCTGGGACCATCCTTTCACACTGAGAAAACGGGATGCGTGCCATTTCCATCCTGCAGATAAATGCTAGTGGTCAATGCATAAATACGCTGTTTCAGAGCTCACGGGGCCAACCGCAGTTTACGGTCTGCAACGGCTCACACTGAAGCAGCCCTTCCAACGTGCTGCGTGTGCTGAAGACCACCTCTGACCTGCTTCACTGCGTCACCCAGTGTGGACGGGGAACCGCAGACATCGCCGGGAAGGCTTCACGGTGCGCCGGACCGCAACGCCGGCCTATCCACAGGGTGACAGCGTTGGCTGAAATCAATACTTCGCAACGGGAGGGAGTTTTGCTCCCAGGGGACAGCGGGAAACGTCTGGGGACAATCTGGGGGCGGGGGTGCTCCGAGCAGGGAGGGAGGCCAACACCCCATGGCACACAGGACATCCCCCCCTCCCCACCCCAACTAGGAAGTCTTTGTTGCCAACGCCAGTGGTGCTGAGCCTGAGAAACCGGGTCGAGGCGGACAGATGCCCGCTGGAAGAGACCGGTCGGCCTGAGAGCCTCGTGCGCGCATCAAGACCGGATGCGGAAAAGCACTCAACTCTTCATCCTCTCGGTTCCTTAGCTTCTGAAATTTAAACACAAAAAGGGCAAAGTCGAAAATATATTTTCAGCGAAAATAAGCGGTCAAGGGCAGCGGAAGGGCACGAAGAGGTTTCTTTTTCCTTCATCCCTGATTTCACCGGAAGAGGGACAGAAAGGACCGGAAAACAGTGGCTGCCAGTTGAAGGGCGGACCTCAGGGGAGAGGCGGTGCATCCGCCGCTCGCAGGGACACGTGGCACGCCCGTGTGGGGGTGGTGGGACGCGCGGATGTCGGGGTCAGCGGCGGGCGCCCGCGTGCTCGGCATCGGCGCGAGTCAGCACGGGCGTGTGCGGAGGAGACCGGACCTCAGGTTTTCATTTTCCTTCTGCCAGAGCCATCGAAATTTCCCCCGGTTTCAAAGCCCGCAGCCTCGAGACCCGAAGAAATGGCAGTCAGTGACGCGGGTGACCCGCTGGCCGTGCCATCTCTTAATTTCTGAAAGCAAATCAGTGGAGCCCCACGTTTGTTTCACCGTAGCCTCTGTGAGGAGTCGCACGCGGGAACTCTCTGGCCGACATCCGCTGCCTTTTATCTCAGATGCAACAGGGAGCGGGGCGCTCCCGGGACCTCGCGCGGTCTCCGGGTCGGCCTGCAATAAGCGCGCCTGGGGGAGAAGGTCTGACGGGAGCCCGTCACTTCACTTCCCATTGTTTCATTGATAAAAATGATCTGGGAAGCAGGAGAATATATTAACCGTTTCCTTTGGTTTTCCATGGAGAAGGCTGAAGACATTTCTAAAATAGATCTATTTTCTTTTCATTCTACAGAATAATGCATGAATGATTATAACATATGCTCTATCTCCCATTTTTTTCTCAGCCCGTGGAAAAGTGCCTGACACCGTAATCACAACTTGTTGGGTTTTCAATCTGATGCTGTCCCATTTTATCATGGTAGTTAAACGTCCATTCTTGTTCGGTGTGATAAATGTTATGGCCATTTAACAGTAACGAAAAAGAGAGACATGTTAAACCAAATATTGCTTCAGATTGTGTCTTTTATTCTCCTTTATCATCATATCTTAATTTATAGTATAATCATCATTATCACAACTGTCAGCCTCATTTAACCTCGCCCGATCTCCCGTGATTCTTTGCTGTCAGCCCTGATTGCCCGCCTTCTGCTGACTGCCTGATAATGGCTAACAGATTAGCCCTCCCCAAGAGGAAGACAGTGATATATAGAACAGCGCGGCTCGCGCTATATATTAATGAGGGGCTGGCAAAGCTTTGATAAGGCTGCGGAATAATCCATCAGCGTGAGAAGGAGCTTGTAAAAACGGGAGGAACATTTCGTGGGAGAAGCACCTGGGAAGGATGTAACGACCCAGCCGGGAAATGCCTGTCTGCTGCCTTCCCCCGTTGTAATTAACATCAGATACCGGCGCGCGGGTAACCTGAGAAGTTTATCAGCCCCAGATCCGGTCCGTTCTCTGCACCGCGCGCCCCACCGCCCGTCTCTTACAACATATTTAGCAAGGCGGCAATTAATAGCTCATTTTCCTTGGCATTAGGAACTGTTTATCTTCTGAACCGGCTCTTATCAGGGGCTGTTGCGGGTGAAAGGCGAGAGTCATTGGCGCTTTTTGTGTCTGGTTGTCGCACTTGCTCAGCGCGGCCCGCTTTGCCATTAGGCGCGGCGCCTCGGATGGCTACTTGAGTCTGAATGCGCCGTTATTACAGGTATTATGTGAAATTGCTTGTGTTATGTGAAGGGGATTACGGGGCTCCGGATCAATAACTTAGTGGGCGTCGGGAGTGATTACAGTGCTCCGTCAATTTTCCCCATTCGGCTGCCGGCGTTGGCTTACACCACGCCACCTCTTTCATTCACATCGAATCACTCGTTTCATTGGTAAATTCTATATATCTCCATTTACTTTAAGTAGCTGATTTGTGTAAAATAAACTGACTTCCTCTTCTGTGTGTGCAACAGGCCTAACCCTATAGAGTAAACAACGTGTAAACACGAGGAAGTTCTTTGTCCCTTGCCAAGCGTCGCGTGGGGCGCCGGGGCTGCCGCGACACACGGTAGCGGTGGTCGGGACACCTCGCCGCCCCAGGCTTTGTCTAGGCCACATCTCACCTCCTCATCTGTCCCCGCCCTTCAGTGTGGGGAGGCGCCTGGGGCCTGCCCAGCCTCCCCAGGGGCAGGCGGACGGACTTGGTCAGCAGGTGCACCTGCCTGCCTCCCCCCCCCCACCCCCGTTACCTCCATCCCCGCCCTCGTGGGGGGCCTGTGCTGCTGGGCCGCAGCAGACCCTGCCCTCGAACGCGCGGGGCCGCAAGCCCAGCCCTGAGCCCTCGCCTTGCCCTGCCCGCAGGCTCGCACTCCGCGGGAGCGGCCCCAGCGTTCACTCTCTCTTCCTGCTCTCAAGGGCGCACACACAGGTGCGTGAACACACACGCACCGTGCCCGACGGAGTGTGCCGTCAGAACGTGCGAGGAACACGGCCAAGAACACCTGGCGAAGGGAACTGTCAAAGAGACGCGAGAAATGCTTTAGGACCAAAGTCCCAATTTTCTACACCAGTAGGAATTTTCTAGAAGGATCAGACCTGGTAGGATGCAGGCAGATCCCGTTCCACCTTTCCACACGTCTCCCCGCGCCTGGGACAATGTTCCCTTTGGGAATTGTCTTTTGAACCGTAACTTGACATTCTCATCAGTGTTTTCTAGTATGTCTGCCCCAAGAGTGGCCCTTGGGAAACTGTGTACTTTTCCACGGATAAATAAAACTTACACACACCAAGTATTTACAGAGTCGTCAAAAGCAGTCCCCGCAGATAGCCTCCCCCAACAATTGTCTATGGCTCCAACAGATAAATGCATAAACCACTAGATTCACCAACCTATTAATGTGCACAATTTCTGGTACTAAAGCGACTCAAATAATAGACTGGAGAGGAGGGAAGATGTGTTTATTGTCTGTCCTGGCATAAAATGTCCTTTGCATAAAAATATACAGATTAATCCTGCACATCTGCGGCTTTCACATTCACTCACTCACTTCTGTATATTTTTGATATATTTTGCACAAGTTATAAAGCCAGGAGGAAACACAGGATTCTATTTAAAATGTGATGAATAAAAAAAGTCCCTAAACTGTGTCTGCATTTTTGAAACAGCCCTATTGTCCCAGAGAGCACAATATTATTTAATACAGAGCTGAAATTGAGCATCTTCAAAACCTGCCATTTCTGGCCCAGTCTGCGTCAGCCTCCCTGCGAGGCGCCAGGGTCGCGACGTCACGCACATGTCCGTGACGCGAGGGCAGGTTGGACAGATGTAGTGGGATGTTCTGCTCATCATCTGGGTTAGCATGGCAGCAAAATGGCAGAGGGGACGGGCAGGCAGAGCGGGCGGCAGCCGCTGGGGACTGGCCCCACGCTCCGGGTCTCACGGGGCTGCGGGCACCGCGCCACTCAGAAGCACCGTCCCAACCCCCTCAGGGAACAAAATCCAGGTCCACAGGACGGGCTCCGAGGCGCCACGAGGACAGACTCGTGTTCTCAAATCACACACGGTTTTCATTTAGACGCACACGTCCGCGGGTGCCAATGACCAGCTTCAAAGGCTGTCTTGAGCGGGCAGTCCGCCACTCCCGGGGGGTGGGGACAGGCTTGGAGTGGGGGAAACCCGTGGGTGTGTAAGACACAATCCTTGCCCTCGAGGAGTTCCTGGTCTCCCCAGAAAGACAAGCTAGAAACGTGCGTGTGAACATGTGACCACAATGAACCTGAAGAGTGTCCCCGCGCGGGGCACGGCAGGCCCGGCAGGACTCGCAGTCTCACCCGCCAGAGCGCGACTCGGGTATGAAAAGCTCACTGGAAGCTACGCTAACCCGGGGAGGGATGGCAGAGTGCGGGAGAGTTGAACAGAGCTTGGTGCTCGCTCGAGGATAACCACGAGGGCCCCAGGCGTCCCGGAGCAGACACAGGGCCGTGAACTTGCTCGTAAGGGAAAGTCGAATCCGATGGGAAAGGAGCAGGAGTCTGGCGTGAGGTGCGTGTACGGAAAGCTGGGGGCAGACAACTCCGGTTTCGGAGGAGCGGTAACTCACTTGTCAATAGCCTGCGCTCTGCAAACCCCTAGCGCTCTGTCTGACGTCACACAAAGGATGTGCGTGCTGCGTCCGCGTTCCCAAACAGTAACCAGAAATTCACAGCAAGGACTCACGGGCATCTCTGAAGCAGCGACCAGATTCACTCAGGGAAACCGTGCCATCCGACAAAGTTCCAGAAAATACGACCAGCCAGCACCGTTCACTCGCGATCCGAATCACATGCTGGACAAAGGGGCCGTCCCGAAGGCCGGCGCTGGCAAAACGTGTAGACGGAGCCGTGAGCCCGAAGCTCCCGGTCCCGCTGGTCTGGGCTCCGTACATCACAGACAGCGCGAGGGGAGCAACCCAGACAGAACTACAGAAATATCACAACCTAATGAGGAACCGAAGAAGGGCCGCCCGCGCAGCTTATGGGATTTTCCTGTTTTGATTGGTCGGAGAGAACTGGAAGCAAAAAGGAATTGTTAACGCGCCTCATTTCCCTGGGGCCACTGTTCCCGCGCTATCACGACGCGTGCTCATCGAGGAGGGGACTGCCCCCGGCCTGTCTCTCCCTTCCAGAGGCATCGAGAAGGCAGCTTGGTTGCCCGACGGCATCTGGAAAGGGCTATCCCCAAAACGCTCGTGCTTTTGCTCATGAAATTCTCCTCCGCACCGGAAACAGGACCCGGCGCATAGCCAGTGGCAAGAGAACAAATGCGTCTGGGGGGACGGAAAGAGGGAACCAGCGAATGGACATGGACGACACGTGACCCGGGACGACGTGACCTGGCGGGGGAGGGGCTTACTCATGTCCTCATGCTCACATTTTCCCAAAACCAAAGCTAATTTCGGGACTGCTTGTAGATTGTTAGTGGTATATCTTTGGGCTCTGAATTCTCCTTAAATATGAGCTTAATTTCGATTACTCAGCTTTTATCCACTTGCCACATGATGTTCATTCCGAGAGGAATCAGTACGATTTAGGATGAAAATATGGCCAGACCACTAGAAAGGGGAAAGCCTTTCTGCAGAGTGTTGTGCGGTCTCCAGTCCCGTTTTAGACCCACTGCGAGCCCTGGTGGGACCCCCGATGAGAATGCCAGGCCGGGGGCGACAGTGGGTTGGGCGACTTGCGCATGGCGCCGCGCACTCCTCCTGCCCCGCCGTCTTCGGTCTGCCGGGGTGGGGATGGCCGAAGACCCCTGCGTCCGGGGAGCGCTCATTGGGGTCTGACGCCCCCCATGGTCCACACGGAGGACGGCGTCCCATGTGACTTCGGCCAGGCGCTGGAGGCGGCAGGGACGGGGAAACGCCACTTGCATTTAATTTAAACTAACTTTGCGTTTTGATTTGGAACAGCTCGGCACACAGGACAGCCGCCAGCAAGCCGGCTGCGGGGACGGGCTTTCCCTTCGTCAGGCTGCTTCTCACTAACCAGTCCTCCTCCTCGTGAACTTGTTTGCGAGTGTTTCAGCTATAAGTCTGCTGCCAGGACCTCCTCCCTCGTAAGGGGCAGGGTGGGGGGAGGATGGTAATGGGATCTGGGGGCGACACAATGAACAGTTCCCTTGGAAGCTCCTGAAGCCCTCCGCGGGGGCAAGGGCCGCTCCTTCCAGAAGCCGCTCGTTGGGGCCATTCAGGCTGCTGCCCCCGGAGGGAGAACCCTTCTCCTTGCCAGGAGGGGCACTCGCCCCAGAAAGGGAGACGAAGTAAATACTGGGAGGAGTCAACTGTCACAGAGGTGAACATACGGTCCTGTTTGGAGGAGAGAGAAAGGAAAAAAGCAAAAGCAAGAAAGGAAGGGGCCCGTCTAGCTTGCAAGGAACCCAGGATCCCTGTTGTGAATCCGCATTCCAGATGGTTCCCTGCTCTGGAAGGTCGCTGACAACACAGGTTCTCCTTGCTGCGTTATTGTGGGATCCGGTAACAGCACGGAGAGAGTGTCAGTGATTTTTGCTCTGATTTCTTAGAACAAAACCGAACGCACAAGGTGGCGTCTACACGTGGATTCAAATCGTGAGACGATCCCGTGTGCTCGGGGACCCCGCGCGGCTGCCCCGGGCGCCCAGCACCCTGAGTTCTCCAAGCACCCCTGCTGTCCGCATGCACCCCAGGGGCCCCGGCAGCGGGGGGCGAGGTGTCCACACCTCCCTCCGCGCGGGCGCCGGCTCTGGGGAAGAGAGGAGGGAGGAGGCGTGCGTGGGCTTGCAAATTCTCGAATTCTCGCAGCCAAGGTCGGTTCCCGGGGCGGCAGGCCACCTCCCTGATGAGAACGCAGGGAGCTGAGTGGGCTCCCTTCCCCAGCCGGCTCCTCCTCCGAGGTGTCCGCATACCTCCTGCCTTTTGTCTCAAGCCGAGGGTTTAATAGCTAAAGTAACTGAAAAGGACTAACAACAGCAAGGCTCTGGTTTCCAGAGTAACCGTAAAAACAGACCCCAGTCTCCATGGCAAAGAGAAACGCGATTTGCCGCAGCCTTTTCAGACCTTGAGCGGACACTGACAGCTTTCCTATAATCACGCCGATTATTTGTCGGACGAACTATATTATAATGCTAACGATAGGAGGTCTTTGAAAATATGCGGCTCACAGAAAGGAAGAAAACACGCACTGGGTCTCCCTCTACTTGAGCTACGAATACATCCCCAATTTAAAATTCATAAAACCGTCTGCTCTAATCATTCGAGCCCGGAGGGTAACGGCGTCTCTGAGCGCGCTTTCATCCTCGGAGGGCGCCTCCGTCCACCGAGACGTCTACGCCAGCCGAGGTGGCTCCAGTGCGTGTGTCGCTGGCGGAGGGCAGCGGGGGCGGGCCACACCGTGTTTATCCATTTTATTTCATGTGTTGTCGCTCGACCGTCCTGCATCCGCGCCCGGTGCCTGGTGCTGCGTTCAGCATTGGCAAGACGCGCCCAAATCAGGTCACACGCGCGTCCCCGGCCGGTGAGGCTGCAGGACCTGCCGGCCCGCGCCCGGAATCGCCCGCACACACCGCACGTGTGGCCGCGGCCCGAGCTGGCCCACCAGCGCTCGCTTCTCGGGGCCGGGGGCAGCCTGCCCGGCCGGCCGCACCCACTGCCCCCAGTCCTCACGGGAGCACCGCCCGGACTCCACGTCCGTCTCCGTCTTGTGTTTTAAAGCCAAAATCCACCTCGAGGGCCGACTTGGTGCTTAGGCCCGTGGTGTGTCCGACTACTAGTGTCACAGCACTGAGTGCACACGCGTCCCCTTCCCGCTGACAGCCCGGCACAGTGTCCCCAGACGCCCCGGCCCGGCCTCTCCGCTCTCCCCCTTTCTCTCGCTCGTCCACACGCACAAGCACACGCGCACGCAGCGAACTAGGAGCCTGCGTCTTCCTCGGCACAAACCTCCTCCGCGTGTCTAGAGAGATTCCTGCCAAAATGCAAAGGAACACTCCACTAATAGAAAAAGAACAATTTTGTTTTCCCTTTTGGGGACAAATGTGAATATCTTCAAGGGCTATAGCCAGGAAAAAATTACAATTAAAGTCCAAATAAAAATCACTTAATTTTTATTCCGTATCTAAGAGCTCCCATTGAAAGTTCCCAAATTATCTCTATTAGTAGAAGTTTGGAGAATAAAATTCAGGAAATCAATACGTCACGTCACTTAGAAATGGCCTCGTTTTAAAATGGCACAAGTAAAAAATAAAATAAATCTTGCCCAATAATTTAGGTGTTCATGTAATTAGATATTAATCCAGGTCTGCATTTAATTTTTTCAATCATCTATCAGAAGCGAATCTGCACGCAGTTTGTGTTAAAACTCAGGATGTGAATATGCAAATCTCCACTTAACTGCTCTTTCTCCTCTCCAGAAAGTACCCCGCATGGCTAAGGCAGAAAAGGTGCTTTCAAGTAGGGCAGGCCGCCATGGAGCCCTTGTGTACACGTCACATTCAGACTCAGAGCCCCTTGCTTGGCCCAGGAGGAATCAGTGCAACCGGTAATAATGCCCCTCTGTCAGATTTTGTGTTTCTTCCCCAAGTCTATTTGAAAAAATCCAACATCCTTCAGAGTAAGGTCCACAAAGTTGAGTGGAACATTGAGGTTCCTGGGGAGGGTCCCCCTGGAAGGGGAGCCGAGGGCAGCTGGGGGCCACGAGGATTCTGGATGCGCGTTCCGTGCGGGAAGTGGGAGGAAGCGGCAAGCCCTGTGGGCCTTCCACCAGGCTCACAAGGCAAAACTCCCCAAGTACAAAGCGATTGTCTGGAATCCCAACGATGTCACATCCCCTCTCCCCAAAGCCTCTACTTATCAGAAAGATCTCTGCCGTAGGCCTCCCTCCTATTACATGCTGGGTCTTATAAATTGCTTAAAGATAAAAGCTTGCCCTGCCGTAAAAAGAAGGAAGATATAATATTGAATTTGCACTAAAATGAAAAGTTTCCTGGTGGCCCTCGTATATTTAAAATTGCTGTTTTCTCGCCATGAATACAATTCGCTGTCTTTCCTGAAGGCTAATCCCATAAGGGTCTGACCAAACAAAATGCTCTAATGATTGCAAATGGCTCAAATATTCCGTCCGGTGAGTTAAGTGATAAAAGTTTCTATGTTAAAAGAAATAATAAGTGGAATTTCACACATATTATAGTAATTGTGAAGCATCCAATTTACATAGAAATAACGTGGAAGAATTCTGACCACGGTGTTTTAAGTAGATGATCACGTGCGTTGCTGATACATTTAGAAGCTGCAAATGCCACGTATGTTTCTTTTAGCATAATAAGCCCTGTAATGGGTCCTTTAAAAGCTTAAAATGTATAGTTAGATTAACCTTTATGTTTTAAGGTTTTTTTTCCTCAAAAAAAAAAAAAAAAAGGCCAGAACTGAGAAACAGGGGATCATTAAAATCCAATTAGAGCAAAACCCCCTTTCTTTTCTCCATCCAATGGTTCCTTGGAGGCCCTGCTTCCGCTTCCTGTCCTTTTTTTCACTACTTCAGATTTTTGGTAAAATTTGGTTACTTTTCTCATGCTTGTTTAAAAATCCAAGACTTTGATGAATTCCTGGACAGAATGCAGTGATGATTCTGGCAGGAAATGTGTCTCGGGAGCGGCAGCAGAGCTCTCTACCTGGAAAAGCAGGTGACTCAGACAACTTCCAGACTTTAAAAAAAAAATGGTAATATCTAAAGCAAAATGACGGGGCTCTCTCCTCCTTAGAAGAGGTCGTTGGAAATGCTCTGCTTGCTTTTTCCTTTCCCAAATTGGCCTGTTGTAGACTTCGCCTTTTATTCCAGCAAGAGGGCCCCTCTGCTTTGCCTGCCTGGAGCACAGGCTTTGGCAGAAGAACCAGTTGTTAAAGAAAATGAGCAAACAGGCCCAGACCGCTGTGGGCATTCATTTGGAAGTTACTCAAGGGAAAGGCGAGTGGGCAAGTTTTCAAGAATCCTCACAAGTTAGGTGCTCTCGATGTAAACTTCTCATCAAAACCTTCCTTCCCTCCCAAGACTCCAGATCCTTTTGGCCCTTTGCTGTTCCTGTCACCGTCTCCCAGGACTTCTCGACTGTGGCTCTGCTGCCACTCCCGACCGGACAACACACAGCTGGGGCTGGGCGCTGTCCCGTGGCCGTACACGGCTGCGCGGCCTCTCCAGCCCCACCCACTGGGTGCCAGCACTGTCCTCCTACCCCCAGCCCAGGAGGGACAGTGAAAGCTTGACCTGCCTACTGCCCCCTTTCTCCTGATGCAACCCCCACATGGAGCCGCAGAGAGCTGCGGCGGGAGGTCGGAGAGCTCGCCCGCCTCTTTCCCCCACTCGAGTCTAAGTATGGGTAATTCAGGCCGATAGCATAAACACTCAGAATTGTCTAGTTTCTATTGATTCTCTCTCTCCCTTTCTTTTAACAAGATGAATTTTCAGACATTAAACAAATAAGAAAATAGAAATGGTTAGTACATGAAATTCTGATCCTTCTGAAGGCTCCTCTTTCTGACTAAGCTGTAGCACTTTAGGATAAAAGAAGAGGAGAGAACGTTTGCCCATTTTCCCGTCTCCTGTCCTTGGGGTCAAGAAGAAGCAGACAAGGACAGACGGTGTGTGAGTATCACTAGGTGATCTGTCTGCTTCAGCTCGCCGGTACAACAATCAGATCCACTGGTACAAAGACCTGAAAGGCACTTTCTAATGTGTTTGAGAAGAGGTACAGTATAAAGAGCGCCGAGTCCAACCATAATGCCTTAACTCGTGTACTTTATTTTAGCATTACCAGGTGTTTTCCAGCGCATCACGTCACTGAACTTTCATAAAGCTGTTCATACTCCGAGATTGTCACTGCAAACTCAAAGGCTGTCTGGCTCCTCGCGCATCATTCACCCATCCACCATTGTCCACCCGTCCGCCCGCCCATCCACCCATCCGCTCATGCACCCGTCCATTTATTCAGTGTTTATCAGGGCTTTGCCATGTGCTGTGTGCGCTGAGGGAACGACTTACTGGGTATCGCGTGAGGAAAGACGGAATCAGACGCGACCCCCGCATGTGGCATATACAGTTTATTAAACAGACAAAAAACCTTGGCTAAACAAATTCACCTCGCCAGTCGTCTCCCTGCCTGCCGGATCTGGCCAATGGACTAGTGACAAATACGCATGTGTTACACACGTATGCATGCACACACACACATTTCAGACTCTGAAAAAATTCCTCCACATTCAATAGGCTGGAGGATAGGACAATGGCGGGAAGGAGGTGCACGTCCGCTCCTTCTACTTTGAAAGAAGGTGTCATTTATCATACAAATTTTATCGAGTGCTAGATGTCCTCATGTGTCCACGTGTCTGTAAACACACACGTCCACATACGAGGCTGTGTGAGTTCTGTGTTTCCATTGTTTCCCTGCACCGCCCCGTACACTAGGTATGCCTCTCTACATCGTGGGCCATGCCTTACTTGTCTTTGTATTGCTAATATTTCTATGTCCACAACACACATGCTATGAATGCTGGATATGGGCATGAAGGACTGAATGCCAGGCACTGCAGCAGGGACTGGAGATAAATAACCAAGGCCCCATCCCGTCTTTCAGGGAGCATTTTGTCCAAATGGAGATATGGCCTAGACAGTGTGATTAAGGTCAAGGGTGACCCAGACAAAGGGGCGGGTGATCAATTTTGCCGGATGGCCGGGCAGAGATTAGGGAAAATACCAGAGGAGAGGTAAACGCGCGCTTTGTCCCTGTAAGGACGACAGATTGAATCATGCTCTGAGTCCCGACCGAAAAGACAGCTCGAGATTTCTTTTAAAGGTATAAACCCACCAGGATAGAGAGGAAAGGAAAGGAGGGGGTAGTGACACGATTTGGGGAGCTGGAAAGTAGACAGATGGTTGGCCACTGATTGGACAGACTCAGGAAAGCCAACTGAACCTCAGCAGGGGTGGGAAGGGCTGGCCCAGAGTCTCAGTCATCACCAGCACCCAGGACCTCTGAAGGCGATGAATCAAATGGGGACAGAAATTGATTAAAAGTCTTCAATCAATCAATCAAGACTGATTAAAAGTCTCCCTTATAAGTGGTCAGGAACCTGGATCAAAATTCCCAATGCAGACAAGCTGGGGAATGCCCCCCCAGCCCCAATTCCAGCAGAAGACTATGGGTTTATCCTCCAGAGGGAGCGGAGGGGAGACGGCAGCACAGATGTGTGGGGAAGCACCTCATTACAAACGAGTAAAACTGTGAACACTACTTTGTCCTTTAGCGCCTTCTCTTGCTAGGCTCTCAGAACGTGAGCCATCGGGCCTTCCACGGTCCAGACAGGAAGCTGGGCCATCTGATTAGGCTAAGAAAAAAGACCTAGAGATGCTAAATTAAAACCCCCCAATTTAAAGTAATAGTTAGCTCCTTAACAACAAATTCCACGACCATCAAACCCCACCTGCAAGCCTGGGATTTCTGATCCATCAGCCTCTAGAGCCTCCCTCTTAAATACGAGCAAAGAACCAAGTATCATCAGGCATATGAGCAAAGGCTCTAAAATGAAATGCAGAGCTTACAACAATCCAACAAGCAGTAAAACATTTACTTAGATAAATCAAAGGCCATATAAGAAAAAGAAAACTCTATAGAAATGATCATTAGTATCTTTAAGGAGGTAAGACATGACATATTGAAGAGATAAGAACAGGAGACTATAAAAAGGAATCATTTAGAGAATGAAACTGAAATTAAATATATGATGTCAGAAATGAAAAACCTATAAGATTGAAATATAGGGGCACCTGGGTGGCTCAGTGGGTTAAAGCCCCTGCCTTCAGCTCAGGTCATGATCTCAGGGTCCTGGGATCGAGTCCCACATCGGGCTCTCTGCTCAGCTGGAGAGTCTGCTTCCTCCTCTCTCTCTGTCTGTTTCTCTGCCTACTTGTGATCTCTGTCTATCAAGTAAATTAAAAAATAAAATCTAAAAAAAAGATTGAAATATAAGGTGCAGTAGACCTCCCAGAAAGCAAGCAAAAACACAGAGAGACAGAAAACAGAAATAGAAATTTAGAAATAGTGGCCCTATAGCTCAGGGGTTAGAGCACTGGTCTTGTAGAAATTTAGAAATAGAAAATTGGACATAAAGACAAGAACATCAGAGTCTTAGTCCAAGAGGAGGTCTGTAGGAGATAATCGTCACAACAGAGAGAGGGAAATCATCCAGGAAACTTTCAGGACACACATTTCCAAATTGAAGAAGCCCACTACTATACAGAACAACGAATGAAAAAGACCTACATCAGAGTACGGCATTATGTAGTTCCAAAACAGAAGAGAAATAAAGAAAGTCACCTACGAAGGGTCAGAACATCAGCCTTCTCAAGAGCCACCAAAGAAGCTGGAAGATAGTAGAGAAATGGCTTCAAAATCCTGGTTGAAAACCATTTCAAAACAAAAACAAAGACAAATTAAAGATCATTCTCCCACCTAAGTTGTAAGACATTTATCTCCCATGTATATTTTATGAGAAACCTACTGAAGAAAGTGCTCCCACAAGAAGAGGGAGTGAATCAGGAAAGAGAAAAAGGAGGGGACAGGCAAAGGAAACCATCCCAGGTTCTGGTGGGGTGGGGTCCCAGCAAGTCAGCTGTGCCACAGAAGGGACTGGAAATGAGTCCAGATCAGAAGAGGCTAGAGGTCCAAAAAGAGATCCTACAAAAAGATGAAATGATGATGCATCCGTGTACTGAAAGTTTGGAGAGACTTAGATAATTAGATGAAGGTTTGGGTTGTGAATAGTTATAAACACACAGAAACCAAAGGGGAAGAAGACAGTTGTTAATTCCAAGAAACACATGGGAAAGGAAAAGTCATCGTGGTGGACAGCATGTCCTGACTGAGCAGCATTTACACGGTAACTTGAGGTAACATAAGAACACCTGAAGTACATGCATTTGGTATCGCTGGGAGCATGGGGGGAAAGAAAGCTAGCCCACTTTTTCACAGTAGGAACACAACAAATGGATGCCTAAAACTAAAAACTTGGAAAGTAGCAATGCAAGCACTCTTATTTAGAAACACGGAGATAAATACCAAAAATAATCAGAGAAGGGCTGAAAACAGTTGTCTCCGAGCAGAGGGAAACATGGAAAGGGGAACTTTGTGCTCTGTGCAAATATTGGAGAATGACTTAGCTTTTTAACTATCTGCATACTTACTACTTAATAACAATTAAATTAAAATAAGAGTAAAGAACTCATTGGAGTTCACCAGCAGGTAAGAGGAAGGAACCCTATTTCCTTCAAGAACACAGAGATAAGGAACAACTTCAGGGGTTTGGGTGGAGGGGGCGTGGTGCACAGTTCGCAAGCAGAGAGATGAGGGACAGGGATGGAGAAAGTGACAGAGGCCTCATTCCAGAGGATCTTGTATTGTCTATAGTGAACTGGGCGCTTCCACCATAAGCACCGGGATGCTCCTCCACAGCAGGATCTGAGACAGTCTGTCAGGGTGGCTCTGTTGGTAACGCGGTGCCAAGCTTGAAGGTGGTCAGCCTTAGAGGTGAGCTCGGCAGGGAGGCCACTGTGGCGCCCCTGGGGCAGGTGGAAAAGAGAAGACAGATTTAGGAGATATTGAAGAAGAAAACACTGAATTTAATATCCATCTTGATTGAGATTTAGGCTGGAGAAATCCTGCCTGGCAACCAGCTGTGGCTTGGTGACTGGGTCAACAGTGAGGCTAGTCCAACAAGACTAGAGCCCTGTGAGGGCCAGGCTCCACCTGTCCTGACAGTGAATGGTTTCCTGGGACCACACCTGCAGGTGCGGGAGGTCGTGAGAGAAAGCAGCTTTCCCATCCCAAGTGCCATTCTCCTTGTTCTGTCCCCTTGCGGGTGGGCTGGATGGAGATGACGCCCTAGAGCCCTCGGAACACCATGCTGAGGAGCAGGGAGCACCAATCAGAAGGGCTGGCGCCCTGAATCACCGCCTGGAGAACTGCCCCGCCACGAACACCTGGGGGTCTGCTTGGGAGGAGGGAATGAACCTGTACTGTGTTGAGCCTGATATCGGGGGGTCTGTGTGGTTCAACGCAGATGCCTCGACCACAGTGGCTGCAAACTGTGGGGCAGCTCGTGCCTCTGTAGGACACAAATGTTGGTGGTTAATTTCCCTCCAGCAACATACTCCCTGCCCTGACTAGGGGATGCATCTCAGCAGAAAACCCTGGTCCGCCAGGAAACACTGCTTCCAATCAATGCTTCCGCTGGTGGGACAATAGGGCCAGGTGGTAACAGAAGAACACGGAGAGCAGATTAGGACTGAGAGTGATCTGGAAGGAAGCCGTGCAAAGGCCGTTCGGAGCAGTGGTCATGGTGCTGGGGAGCAGCAGGGAGAAGGGACAACAGCGGGTGTGTGCTCAGCACCCCTTCCCTCCCCTACCTCACCGGGCCCAGCCCACATCCCAGGGCAGCCACCCAGGCACTGGGAAGCACCCACGCCGGGAAAGAATGTTTAACAACTGTCCTGGCTTGGTTAGCATCCCCGCAGGCATGCCCTTCCCACCTCCTGGGACCACGACCTTCCAGGGCCATTGCAGATGTAACTAGTTCCGGAGAGGTCACACGGGGGCAGGGCCGGCCCCTAGTCCAGTATGGTTGGTGTCCTTAGAGGAACAGAAGAAGCTACAGAGAGAGACATAGAAGGAGAAGACCATGTGAAGACAGAGGCAGAGATCGGAGCCATGCTTCTACAGGACGAGGGCACCGAGGGTAGTCAGGAGCTCCAGAATCCAGAGGAAGCCGGTGGGGTGGGGACCTCTCCTATAAGTTTTGGAGGGAGCACAACCCTGCTGACACCTTGGTTTGGGGCACAGTGCCTCAAGACTGGGAGAGGATGAGTGTTCTGTTGGTTTAAGCACCCCAGCTAGAGGGGCCTTGTTTCAGCAGCCCCAGGAAACTGATTCAATAAGGAATTAGGAAAGACAACTCATGCTGGAGCCTGCCAGCTCTATACCAGAATAGGCATCCCAAGGACAGGACTCCCAGAGCGGGGGAGAACAGCCCACTGTCCCTTGGACAACAAGAACAGGCGGGTCACCCTGCTGCCAGGTCACGGCGGCATCCCGTTAGGAGAGGCACTCGGACCCCAAGCGTGGGCAGGGGCCACCAGCACCAGCACACGAGGCCCCCTGTCCGGCAGGCCACCGGCACAGCAGACAGCCCCACGGATGGAGGCGTCCAGGCCCTACTCATACAGGTTTCCCAAAGTTCCCGGTCCTCCCCAGTCGAGAGTTTCTCCAGGGGTCCGGGGGACAAGGCCCAAGGCACAGAGCGCCTCTCATTCCCCAGCCACAGGTGTCCCCGCCTGAGGAAATCTGGAAGGGTCTGCTCTGGGGCCATGGAATGAACTGGGACGCCTCAGCTCATGACCAGATCTGAACGCTGACGGGGGACAGAGAAGGTCTGCTCGGACCTGCAGCTCCTTGATGAACAGCGGGCGACAGGTCAGGTGCTCTGCCAACCCCCACACCCTTCAGCAGCCTGGGCCGCTGGGTCCCAGCTCTCCTGCACCCCGAGCCCCAGGTCCTATACCTTGCCGTGACCTCCGACCTTCGACCTGCTTGGCCAGCTCACCGAGCCGGACTCACCGAGCCAGACTCACCGCGCCGGACTCTCCTCCAGCGTCACGCTCCGGAGTCTTTGGTCTGTTGGCCAAAGTCCAAAACTATCCAAGAAAGGGCCAAACTAGAAAGGCCTTCCCATGCCAGTGCCCGTGTTTAGAGACCAACGGGGACATACGCGTATCTGTCTCTATTTTCGGTACGACGGGACCGACGGAGAACACGTCCCTCGCCCGAGCAGGGTTTGAACCCCCCAGGGCCTCAGGCCGCCTTTGGCCTCCAGGGCGGAGTGCGGACCCCACGAGCAGCGGGCACCTCCCGAGGGTCTGCCGAGTGGAAATGAACTGTCGCGGCTTCTGAGGGCCTGTTCTCCTGACCGGATCATTCATTGGCTTTAGCGACACAACCTGCTCAGGAGGGCGGAGCACCCCCGGCTGAACCCCGCCTGGGCGGCCTCCTCTGGGGCCCACGGACGCGGGGGCTGCAAGTCACACGTGGCCTGACGGGGGAAGTCACCTGCCCCGCGGCTGCTCGCCGGACACGCGGCCGGTCCCCTGCGTGGGGGCCACGGACACCAGAGTGGGCGTCACACCGGGGCCTCCTTTCACAGCCGGCCCAGTGGCCAGACCCCTTTCTCCTCACTCTACGGTTGGGAATGTTTTCCCTGAAGTCCCCCTCCAGCTGCTTCCTTAGAGACGTGGGCCGTCAGGTGTCCACCCCTCACTATGGCCCTGTGTCCCTCTAGCCTCAGTGACCCCTGCAAGGTGACGCCCAGATGACGCGTCGGGAGGAGCACGCCAGGGAGTCATGTCCCGTGTCTTGTTGGCGACCATGCCCGGCGAGGCTCCTTGTGGGGCGTTCATGGTCTGCTCCCCCTTCCCACCTGTCCTTCCGCAGCTTGTCCTGAGCCTTTGCCCCTCCCCAGTGCCTGTGCAGCTGCCCAGCCGCTCCCCTTCCGTCCGCACGCCATGGCCGCCCTCACTCCTGCACATCTGTCCCTGGGGGCTTCCTAACCGAGAGACCAAATCCTGGAGCCTTCCTATTGTCCAAAGGACGAAGAGCACCTCGTCTGCTGGGACACACGCAGCGTCCACACAGTAACAGCGGAGCGGGGACGCAGGCGCACAGGAGCCGCATAGACAGACGGACCGAGCACTCGCCTGTCTGCTGAACTCAGGTATGTCCTGGCATCCGGAGAAGGGGACGTCCAGACACACGGTGAGGGGCCTCCGAAAGCTGGGACGGGCACAACCCCCCAACGTGGAGAGCCGCAGAATCAGGGATGAGAAAGCCCTGGCATGGGGAGCGACTGCACCATCTGCAACGTCCCCTGGGAACGACTTCTCAGCGCGTGCCTGGTTGTGAGGCTCCTTTTTGTTCTTCTCCAGCCTCAGTAAGTTCTGTCTCTGCTTGCCGGGGCCTGAAACACAGCTCAGGGGCCAAGGCTGCAGTGAGTGTGACGCAGCGGGGGAGGAGAGCCCGCAGGGGCAGGGGCCCCGGGGCTGCGAGGCTCCATCATGCAGGCCTAGCGCCGGGAGCTTGCACAAGAGAAGTCAGCGTGAGCGGCCAAGGCCTGCACTTGAAGACTGGTAGAGGCCTGGCCATTGCCGGTGCGGCCCCAGTCAGGAGGCAGCAGCCCGTGGGCAGGTGGGGTGAGCACAGATCCTTCTGGAAGGCTCCCAAGCCTGCGGCAGCTGGAGGGCCAGGACAGGAAAGGCGCATGTGTCCCGGGGTCTGGCGACCATCATCCTAGGACAGAAGCCTACAGGTGGCCCCCGAAGGCTCAGCATCGCCCCACCCCACCCCCGCCCCCCAGACAGGCGAATTTCTCGCACAAACCAAAGTCTCTCGCTTCCAAACATGCAGTTAAGGGAGAGGATGGAAACCAGAGGGAGCACAGGGCTCCCGCTGCAGGTGAGAAGGAGGCTTTCGCGGGGATGACACGAGAGTGTGTTCAGGTGTTCGGAGCAGCGGCTGGCACGTGGTCAAGGCTGCACACAGGCCAGCGCTCACCTCAGTCATCCTGCCACTAGCACGCAGGCCACGGGGACGGTGTCTCGGCCGCCAAGCCGGCACGCCAAGCCAAACAGGGGGCTGGGACAAGGTTGCTCAGTCTAACGCGTCCCCCGAGGGCCCTGCACGCAGAGCACATCTGCCCCCCAACCCAAAGACTCATCACCTTGAGGCAGTACAAGAAGAAAAGGCGAGAACATGTCACGTTCAGCTCAGACTTAGAGCTGAGCAACCGGGAGCCCACACAGCCACCGTCCCCTGAACCACACACTGGCCGGAACGTGGCTGATGTTCACGGCTCCGTGGAAGCCCCGGCCCTGTGCGGCACGGGGAGGCTCGGCCGCAGGGCCCACACGCTGAAGCTCAGGGTCCCGGGCAGATGCTCAGGGAGACAGCCTGGCTACGGACAGGCCCTGGTGTCCGGCGGGGGAAGGGAACCCAGCCTGGCTGACTGCTAGCCGCCTGAGAGCCGGGAGAAGGAAGCCAGAGTGAAGACGAAGACCCACGATCAGAAGGACACAGGTAAGAGTGAAGAGGGGCACAAGGTAGGGGATAAGGAAGGATCGCAAAGACACAGAAACCACAGAACTAGAATCTTCAGGAGAGCAAGAAAGTAGCCAATTGCCGGGCACAAAACTCAATTCATGATTTGGAAAACAAAGTTGAGATTCTTTCCTGAGCACAAATTGAGGATCTAACAGACCTTTTAAACAGAAGGAGGGAAAATATTATGTACATGATGTTTTAAAAAATGGAAGGAATACCAATAAAGAACTGAAATCTCCTGAAAGTTTACTAAAATAAAGGAAAGAGACCCACTCGAGCACATGGGCAGTGAGTTAAATCTCAGGTATGGAGAAAGGGACCCCATGAAGTGGCAGGTGTTAGTGGTAAAAACACACACAAACGGAGGAAGCGGGGTTGTCCCCAGGCTTGGCTGCTGTGGGGGTGCGGCCAGGACCGCAACTCCCCAAGGGCATAGAGCAAAGACTACAAACGCTCACACCACACCCGCCGACTTCCCAGCGAGACCTTATTGGCAGAAACAAAGACTCCGCAGCAAGGCGGCCGGCTCGAGCTTTCCGGTCAAAGTATGGACGAAGCAAGCCGAAGAGACGTGGACACAGAGCCGGACACACCGACCTCCGATGGAAACAAAGGGTTAAGTCTACACAATCCAAAATTAAACAAAAGTCAAAATATTCTTGGAAAACAAAGTATTACAAGATATCATCTTCATTATCCTTTCTATGTGGCTTTAAAATCCCACATTAGATTGTTAAATGTCCAGGAGGTACTTCGGGGGAGGGGCGGGAGCCGCCCTCCTCATCTCACAGCCCAGCGTCCGCCTGTGCCTCGGCCGGTCAGAGAACCACCCGCTGGACTCAGCGCCCGTCCGGAGGCCACCAAACAACCAAAACTCTAAGTTTCTAGTTTCCAAGCAGGAGAGGTAAAACGTTCAACTTAGATGCGGGCGAGAGAGGTCAGTGCTGAGGACTAGGTAAGAGACGCTTGAAATGTCCGAGGCCGCTGGGAGTCCGCGCGAGGGCGGTTCCCGGACTTTGCCCAGGGGAGCGGGGGCCACAGTGCTGGGAGCCGCGGCGCCGCGCACACGCCCGACCTGGGGCGCCTCTCTCGTTCCCGCTGCTCCCGGTTGTGCGGGGATCGGAGGAATGAGGAAGAAGACGCAAGCCTGTGGCATTTCTGCGGTAAGATTTTCCCTCCACCTCGCTCTCAAGAAAACACATCGCTGAATAACACGAACTACACGGTAGCCACGTGGATGGGCAGTAGGAAAACAAACATGCAAAATTAATAACATTCCAAAATACCAACAATAATGAAAAACAGTTCAGAACAACCACACAACATTAAAAAAAAGACACTGAAATAAGTAAGAAAAATATACTTCGTCAAGCAAATATTTACTGAGGGAACGGACATAAAGAAAACAGGAAGCAGATAATACCCCTCAACAGAAAAACCACTATGTATACGATAAAGATGCCAGTTAACTCACTAAAATCGTTTCATGAACGGAGCAAATTTCTAATCAAAAGTCTAACATCGTAGCTTGACAAAGTGGACTAAATCATATATACAAGTATAAACGGGTAAAGAAAATATGGGTCATTGAAAGAAAACCAGGGAGGCTTGTCCCCTGATACTCATGAGGACGCCCCGCGGGGACCACGCTGATTCCTCAGCATACGGCCCCCAGGAGCCGAGGCGAGCGGTCCTGTGATACAGAGAAGAGCAGTAGAAATGGACTATGTCTTGTTCTTTCAAATCAGTGGAAAAGGCATATTTTAAATCTGCTAGAATAATTGTTTATTAATAATAAATAACTTGTGACACTTGCACCCACTCTATGCATCTAAATAAACTGCTGAAGGACTCCTACACAACAAAGCCATGAAAGAGCTAGAGAAAATATATATTCATGAATATCTGGCATGAGAACAGATTTTGTAATCATGACATGAAAGCAGAATCACTAAATGTTAATGGATTTGGCAACACAAAACTTTGATACCCTTTTACTGTTAAAAAATGTACAAGGTCAAATAACAAACTGGGGCAGTATTTAGAGCACATACAATACCCAAAAGGCTCTTAAAACCTCAATATGTAAAGAGCACTTGTAAATCAATATGGAAAAAAGCACTTCTAACAAAGAAGGAACTGTGGATACAAAGAAGCAATTCAGAAAGGCAGCCCAGCAAATACCAGTCACCTTTTGAAGGCTGCTTAACCTCAGTTGTGACCAAAGGAACACAACTTAGAAGTCAATGTCATTTTTTAAATAGTCAAAATGGCGGAGATGTAAAAAACCACAATACTTAAGTTGTCAAGCATAGACAGGAATTGGAAATCTCTCCCATACCTTATGGATGGGCCCGTCTGTCTGTGAGGTTCCTGGAGAGCAGGTTTTCAGCTCGCCTCAGAGCCTTGCGAATGTTTATCTCCTGTTGAATCAGCAATTCCATCCTGCGATTTTCCCCCTAAGGAAATAATAAAAAGTAAATGCTAAGATTTTGTTAAACAAGGATATAAATTGTAATTTTTCATATACAACACAAGGGAACAAAGAAACCCAAATGCATGTTCATCAAGAGAATAGTTGAAAATAAATCAACTCAAAATAACTATGCGTATACATAGGGGACCACGGTGTATTTTCACCAGTCATCTTTTTAAAAATTATTTATTTATCTGTTTGACAGAGAGAGTGCACAAGCAGGCGGAGCAGCAAGCCAAGGGAGAGCAAGAAGCAGGCTCCCCGCTGAGCAGGGAGCCCGACGCGGGGCTCGATCCCAGGATCCCGGGATCATGACCTGAGCGGAAGGCAGACCCTTTCCCTATGGAGCCCCCAGGGCGCCCCTTCACAAACCATCTTGGGCAAGCCCCGAATGGCATGGGGAAAGTCTCATGACGTAACGCTAGTGAAATGTGCAGGATATAAAATTCCACACACATCACAGTCCCTATTCTTTTAAATGCAATTTTCCTATAATCAGCAGCATTTATTTTTCTGATTAGAATAATCATATTCCACATATATTTTTTTAAAAAACAAACTACAAGCAATCTTTTCCAACTAGCGCATTTTGGGCTGAGGACCCAGCGTGTCAAGTCATTCCTGAGGCTGAGACTCTGAACACGAAGAACGGCTTGGAAGCTGCAGTCTGAGCGTGGTTTCAGGATGTGCCGGTGAGTGCCTTGGGGGCCCCGTCGTGTGTTCTCCGGCTGCACCAAACAGCCAGGTTATCCGCATCCCTGGTTGCAGAGGGATGAGTGTGCTCATTCTTAATGAAATGGTCCTGGGACGTGGTCCGTGGAGGCCACATCAGGACAGGCAAGCTGGGGCTGTTATGGATAAGATGCTCGGGGCGCACGGGAGAAAGCGAACCATGGAAGGCAGAGCGCGGGGAGTGGGCGGTGGGGGGGCCTCTCGCCCGAGCCCAGAGACACCTGAAATTCTGCTCTGTCACGGAGCGCTAGGCCTTCCTTTGCCTGGTTCCTGGGGGAGGGTCACCGAAGGGCCTTCTCGGCTCCCTTCTCAGAAAAAACGGCCCTGACCCCTGGCAGCGGTCTGCGGGAGCCCCGTCCCACCTCACACCTGCCCACCTCACACATTGGCTGGTTTCGTAACGTGACAGCCCTTCCTCTCCCACCCCTGTACTCCTGCTTCCTCTAGAGTCAACGTCCTTCCAACCCCTTCCCTGTTTGTTCTGGGGAAGCAACACAGTGCTCCCTAGATTTGAACTCTTAGAGCTCCTAGTCCTCCCATTCAGGAGGCATTTTTAACATTTCTGCTTTTGCTGTTGAATAATAGACTGCATCGTGTGCCTTCATAATTCAACCTGGCTTCCTTACCACAATGTAATTTTTCGTCCTGCTTTAGGAAAAGGATACAAATTACTTTAGACACTTTTTTTAGGATTCTTTACATTGAACGGTGCCCCCTTTGGAATCAGCTGTGGCGGTTCTGGAGGCTGTTATCCCCAAATAAGGAACACGATGCTGACTTCTCGGTCACACACCCAAGTGTCCCACCTCCTTGAGCTGTTCCTGGGACCCCCACGCCGCCCATCTTGGCACGATCTCAAAGCTTTCTGGGCTGCTGTGCCCTCTCCTTCCCATTTTGGGAAGGCAGTGCTGGGCAATGGAGGCCTGAGACCCCAGGAGCCCACCAGGAGAGCAACTCCCCGTCTTCCTCCGATGGCCCTGCTCCGGGAAGAACTTGCTCTCCTTCGGGGGAATGAGGCTCAGACCAGCCCTGCACTCCCCTCGATCTCTAGCTCCTGCCGGAGATGCCGCCACATGTCCAGAACCCTGCTCACCATCTGTCCCCACCAGAGTCTGACCCCTGGGTCATATCCGCTCTGCACCCCTCTCAGCCTCCAGGAGCCTCCCTTCCAATGGGGCTGTGGGTCCCTAATGCTTATTCTGAAGCCACTTGGGACACAACCTCACACTCATCAGCTCTGGGTCAGCGAAGCCTATTTTTGGAGAGGGGCCTCACCGATAAGTGGCCTCGCGGCTACGCGCAGAAAGCAACGGTGTCAGCACATGGATCTCACCCTGAATGCTCAGTCGTAAGCCCGCCGGATTTCCCCGCAATGAGACACCCATTCTTGCAGACTGAGCAGGGCAGAGGGGGGCCGAGGGTTCAGGACCATCTCCTCGGGTACATTCAGTGGGGACCGGTTGTGGGCCACCAGTGATGGCCAGGGGACTCTCCACAGCCTAGACAGAAAGCTGCCCTGAGCGCACACAAGAGCCCAAAGCAGCCCTGGACATCAGGGGTCACGGCTCATCATGGCCGTGTCAGGATTGAGGCCAACGCGAGCTCCAGCCCCGACTAATGCCCTTGCCTGCAGCAGAGCCGTGTGCACGGATGCCTTCACCAGGCTCCGCATCCAGAAAGAGAGGAGAGGACGGATCTTCAAATGTGCGTACAGTGTCCATTACCTGCAACTATAAATCATATTTCCCGTGGCCATCGGGCATCCGTCCAGAGCATGGGCCCCTCTCCCACCCTCTCCTGTCTCCATAAAGGAGATCAGCCTGCTTTGCTGAGGGCAGGACTCCTGGCTTCACAGAGGGCCCGGCAGCATGTCCCTGCTCTCACCCCAGTGCCGGGTGGCAGAGACGAAAGAGCCCTCAGGACAGACGGACAGAGGTGTCAAGAGCCAACCACGAGGCCTGGTCCTGGGGGAAGGATCTATCAGCCACCTGACAAACTCAGCCTTCTTTCATGCACGTTCTCATTTTTCTCCCGGTTCTCAAGAATCAGGAAAAGGGCACACGATGGCAGTGCCCCAAGCTTATGTTCCGCACCCAATTTCCAGCCACATTCTCAGCCACGAGAGCCCCGCAGGGCATGGAGAGGAAGCGGGAGGGTGAGCCACCTTCGCAGAGCCCACGCTGCTGACCCGTAGGGGGCCGCCCGAGGGCCCGGGGCCTGACCACACAGACCCACAGGAGAAACAGCCCCACAAATGCAGATCGGTGTTTCTTCTAGTGTCTCTGAAGGAGGACGCCCACGTCTGCTCCTCAGGATATGACCGGCGGGTTTCACGCTTGCCCGAGAGAGACCGGCTCCGCCTTTGGACCACTTGCTCTGTATCAGGCCTTTGTTAAGCTCCTAACATTATATCAGTTAATCCTGACCACAACCAATCAATGCAAGTTCTTCATTATCAATGAGGGCCCGAGTCTTGGAGAGCTTAGTAAATGGTTCACTATAAGTTCGCAGGAGACAGGGAGGTAAGACTACCCACCCCGGTGCAGCCTGGCTGGTCGATCAGCAGAGACGATGGCAATCAAGCCACAAGGCAGGATGGGCCCCTGTAGGGTCCCTTTCCTGGACCCCAGGGTCTTAGTGTTGTCTCCACGTGGGCAGTCCCCCAGACCTTCCAAACGAGGAGCTGCGTGGCTGCCATCTGTGTGTGCAGGGCTGGCCGTCAGGTCCACCCACCAGCCCGGTGACTGTCCATTCTTGCTCCAACGCTTTTCACTGTGGACCTTACACTGTCCACAAATTACTCTTTTCTTCTTATTTTTTGTTAAGAAATCAACTCATGGGGCGCCTGGGTGGCTCAGCGGGTTAAAGCCGCTGCCTTCGGCTCGGGTCATGATCCTAGGGTCCTGGGATCGAGCCCCACTTCGGGCTCTCTGCTCTGCGGACAGCCTGCTTCCTCCTCTCTCTCTGCCTCTCTGCCTACTTGTGATCTCTATCAAATAAATAAATAAATAAATCTTTAAAAGAAAAAAAAAAGAAATCAACTCATGATTATAATGTAAAATACAAACAAGGGAGAAAGGACTAAGGAACACTTATAATCCATCGGTCACCCACAAGACACACACCCCGCCCAGTTCTCGTCCTTCCAGGGACATTCTGTGCACGTCTGTATGGCGCACAGTTGAGACCACGTGTCATACGAAATGCTACATCCCGCTTTGCCACAGAGCATTTGTCACCAGCAGCTCTCTTGTCACTGAGAAGCACTACTTTCAACGGCTCTGGAATATTCCATATGTGGGAAGTCGTACGACTTAACCACTCCGCAGCTGATGCACACACACACCCCATCTTTCCCCACTGTGTGCTACGTACTAGTCTGTGACGGATGTCTTCCCGCATAGGCGCGTTTTTTCCATTTCACATCACTTCTTTGAGACTCATTTCCAGAAATGGAGCTCATGGGTTCAGGTGCTGGCATTCTTCAGAGGGTTGGTAAATGCTACCAGTTTGCTTTAGAGTAACAAAGAGCTATTTTTCAACTCAACCAAGCAGCCGTCATTTATCGTTAAAAATATTTGCTTTAAATAATCTTGAAAAGTCTTTACTAATTTGATTAAGAAGAAAAATCCAATAAGCCACAGAAGACAAAACAGAGACACAGGATGACATCACAAGTGACGTCTATGCAAAGGGAAGGAGAGAAACCATTCCCACCACGTCCTGCCAGGAGCCGGGGAATCCACGCTGCACATGAGCGTTTTGTGACGCAATCCTCCCACCTCTTTGGGTGGCGTGAGATTCTCTACGCAGACGGCTGCATGTCACCATTTCCTTCCTGCCCCACTGGATCACGTGGATTCAAGTTCTCAGCCCTCCTGGTGCCAACCTGTGTCAGTACCTAACGAGCTTCCAAAATGCTTATGCCCCTTGCACTCCGACGTGTGTGAGATACAAGTCAGCACAGCAAGACCATGATGCGCAGCTCCCCGTCCTCCTGCCCGGTGTCCTCATGACCTTTTGTAAGATGATCAGCGTTGTGTTGCCGTCACAACTAACTGGTTTCTGTTACCGTTTGCCATCGAACGGTATGCGGTACGTGCTTTACTTAGAGCTGTCCTTATTGTTTTTGTTGTTGTTGTTTTTATCCTCATTGTTTTTCATTCTTATGGGAACTCAGTGACCTAAGTAGTCCAAGGCCACAATCCCTTCTCTGAAATTTCCAGGGCCAGTTGTTTTTCAGAATTAACAACTCCTCAGGTTTAGAAAGGGAATCTCCCAAATACCATATGCTCTATAACATCCCGAGAGGACCTCAGAGAGCAGACCACCCAAACACAGTAATACTTTTGTAGGAAAGAGTGTGAATATTCACACCAAATGGTATAAAGATTATAAACAGCCCCGTATCATTTGGGGCCTCACTTACACGTTCCTATCTTCTCTGTCATGGAAGCAATCATCTAGGTCATCTGAAACTGGCATCTAGTCATTGACTAATAACCTAAGTGAGAAGGGATCTATAATGCAGTTTTGTTTTTCCCCGCAGGGACTCTTATAAACTGACAAAGTGGCCACAGTTTCAAAGTAATATTAGTGTACAGGTTGGGGTTACACAGAAATACGTATGGATTTCCATCGAGTTAATGGGATGGGTGCTCTAACCAATTTCTGCCCACAGAGTCAAGGGTCAAGGAAAGGTCAATAACATCAAGTAGCTACTTTATTTTTCCTAATATATGTTGCACAGGTGACAGTAAAGTTAACAGTGACGTGGACTAAGCAAAGCAAAGCTGAGGCCTCTCCTGACCAGACCTACAGCAGCGTCTGACAGCACATTTGTAAAAGGATGAAACATCTCATAATCGAAAACAGAAACTCTCGTAGAAAAATTACACAGCAGATACAGCTGAAGAGAGAATTATGGGATTGGAAGACAGACTTCAATTCTCAAAACCTCACCCAGCATGGAGTTGATAGGGAAAGGAAACTGCAGAATAAAGTTTAAGTGGTAGAGCACAATATGAGAAAAAATATTTCTTATCAGAATGCCAGAAGGGAAAATAGAATGGTAGAGAGATGGTATTTGAAAAGATAAAGGGTGAAATTTTTCCAACATTTCCCAAATACATGAATCTTATTTAGGATGCCCATAAACCCCAAGAAGGGTAACTAAAAATAATCCACACCTAGACACATCCTAACAAAACTGATGGCTATAAATGACAAAGGGAGACTTTTTAAAATATACAGGAAGGAAAAAAATAGATTCCCTAAAATGAAATAAGAATTAGAAAGCTAGCTGTCTTCTTAACAGTAATAGGGGAAGTCATAAGAGAATGGAATGATATATTTAAAGTTCTAGGGGGAAAGTATGTGTTTATTTGAAATTCTAAGTCAGCCAACTGTATTTTTCAAAAATGATGATGAGAAGAAGATATTTCAAAAATGCTATGATTGACCCTAATTAGAGGAACGTTTTAGGGTGAACTCTAGGAAGAGAGAAAGGCGCTCAGAAACAAAGTATCTGAGATGCAAGAGGGAATGTTTATCACAGGAAATAGTAAATATGTGCATAAGTTTAAACAAACATTAGCTGTGGCAAAGAATAACATATAATTTGTGTGGTTAAAAATAACAAGATAGAGCCAAGAAACAGAGCAATTGCAACATATAATTTATAATAAAAGCATGGTAGGGCTCCTGGATCATGTGTGAAGAGGGTAAATGTTAACTGTAGACTTGGTCAAGCCAAATGTTTCATGGCTTACTGATTTCAGAGTAGTCAAAAATAACATAGAAATAGAACGTATTACTTCTAAAGTGAGTTGGAAAACAAGACTGACAGGGAAAAATTTTAATATAAAAGGAGGTAAGAAGAGAAGAAAAAAAGGAACAAAACTAAGAAAGGAAGGACACGCAGCGTGAAATAAAATAGAAAGGAAGCCAAGCATATTCATGGTCACAGTAAGTATACATGAAAATGCGTCCTAATAAGGATGAAGATTATTATGCTGAATTTTAAAAATCCCACCTATCTGCTATTTTTAAGAGATGCATCTAAAATATAAGGGCACAGATAGGTAAAAAGCAAAGAGATGAAAAAAAATATGTTCCAAATAAACAACCAAAGAAAGCTGGTCTTGATGCTGAGAACAAACAGTTTGAGGGCAAAAGGAATTACCCAAGATACAAAACGTTTTTTTAAAAAAGATCATGACATATTGATAATGGGTTCAATTCTAAAAATTTTGTACCTAATAACACAGCTTCAAAATATATTAAACAAAAATAGAATTATAAGGAAAAACTGGGAAATCTAGAATCACAGATGGTTCCTAAAGCCACCTCCTACATGATCAACAGACCAAGTAGACAAAAATCAGTAATGATATAAAATATTTGGTTAACAGCATTGAACAGGTTGATAGCAAAATGCACTAGGAATTTATAGAAGAGAATTAAACTTTCTTCAAACACTCCAGGAACATTTACACATGGTGATCATATAAGGCAAAGAGCACAATCTTCTAATTGACATAACATAAATACATAGTTTCTGACTGCAGCAAACTTTTATAGATTCTAAGCATAATTTTCTCTTTTAGTTTTAGCATCTCTAAATTAGGATCTGTGTTATAACCAGTGGCTTCTTATAATTATTGTTGCCATTTTCCCCACATTTTAGCATTTCTGAAATCTTATATAGCATTTTAGATTCAATAAATAGTGTTAAGTTCAAAATAATAACAAATGATTTTAAAACAGATCCACATGTTTGTCAAGTAAGAAATGCACTTTCATAAACCTCATGAATCAAAATAGTAATCATGATAAAAATCAGAAAATACTTAGAGGTGAACAATAATAAAAATACTATATATCAATATAATATCCCTTATTTCATTATTCTTGGTGCAAACACTCATGTACCTCAATTAAACTGTCTCTCCATAAATTAAAAAAAAAATACTAGGTATTAGGAATAGTGAAATGCAGCCAAAGTCATGACAAGAAGCAAATTTTTTGTCTTAAATTATATGAGGAAGGAAAAAAGCCCAGAAATTAATAAACTACTAGAAGGACAGAGCCAAAAAGCAAAAGAAAGGAAATGATGATGAACGGACTTTAATGCAGTGTAAACAAACGTATGGAAGAGAGGCTCAGCAAAGTCAAAATTTGGTTCTTGGAAAAAAACTAATCAAATTAATAAATCTCTGGAGATGATGAAGGTAAAGAGTGAAAAATCAAATACACTAGCATGAGTGAAAATGTGGGTCACAATGTATATACAGCAGGTCACGAAGACATCATAGGGTATTAAGAACACTTTTAGGCCAACCAACTTGAATAACGTGTGGAAATAACAAATTCCTACATTAAACAAGTTCCCCCAAATGACCCCAGACGGACTCCATGATGCTCCAACCATTAACAGCCTTGAACCCACATTTTTAAAAATAAACTGTCTACAAAGAAGATACAGATAGTTTCACAGGTAAATTCTACCAAGCACTGTCTAATTCCATCACACAACCATCCCAGAGAACGCAGGAAGACTAAGTCCTCCAACTTACCAGGCTTGTTCTAAAACGCGGGGGTAGCGTGAGAGAGAACGTGATGGGCCGGAGTGTGAGCGGCGGCGTGCGGGGCACAGATGCAAACGTGAGACCATCAGCAAATGAAATCCAAGTCCAAATGGAGTGTGTTACCAGACCTCAGTGTCGCTCTCGCATCACGCTGTACTGATATAGTTACCATAGTAGCCACGTAAAATAGGAAAACCGATGCCAGTTATTGAGGTTTGCCATATAGTTGGAGCGGTCGCGACGGTGTGGCGTTGGCAGGAGCAACAGCAGCCCAGCGGGACAGCCACAGAGGAGCTGGCCGCCACCGCCAGTCAGTAAGACTTGCTCTCTGACAGGCTGGCAGTACAGTTAGGTGAGGAGACCATGGGACAACTGGTGACCCAAGGAAGCAAGAGCTGGGTTCCCTACCTCACCCCATACATAAAAGCAAGGGATTAGTAGCCTACCGGTGAGATGGTCCGATTTTCTTTGGGAAGAAAATACAACATCTTTATGAGTTTCACATAGAAAAGATTTTTGCAAAAGACTAGAAAAGCGCAATGTATGAAGGAAAGATGGATACACCCAAGGGCATCAGAAGGCCCAGACAGTGAAAGAAAATAGGCCAGAGACTGGGAGAAGATAAGTTCATCCCACCTACCATCCAAGAAACTGTGTCTAGACTACGTGCAGAGCTTCTGTGCATCAGTAAGGAAAAGACCGTCAACACCCCGGGACATGGGCCCCGGGACAGGGACAGCGAGCATGTCACAGGGACAGCGGCGACACGGGATGAATTCTCTGTGACTCAGGAAACGCAAAGTTGAGCCCCCACCAAACACCGTGTCCCAATTACGGCTGGATTTATTTCTTAAGTAAAGAAGTCTGTCCACTCGGAGTCCAGACGCGGCAGAGCAGCCGAGGACCGAGGGAGCCCGTCAGTGTGACAGTCTGGTTCCTGCGTGGAAGCCGGGCCCGCGCCAGGGCCCAGCCGTGCGCCCCCATGGCCACTATGCATTGTGCGAGGAGCGGGCGCGCCACAGCCCCGAGTGTCGCTGCTCGCGACAGGAAGAAACGACGAACCGACCCAGACCCACCAGACCCCGTGTCTGTTCCATCAGAGGGGCCTACGGCCTGCGTTGAAGAGTGAAACATGTGTGAGCCTCAAAACAGAACCCTGAGTGGGAAGAGCAAGGCACGGAGTGTCATTCCACTTACGCAAGGTCGGAAAGAGCCCCAGCCGCCTACAGTCCGCAGCAGAGGACCCGGGGCTCTCTAGGGTGGTGACTTCTACGGGAGCCCCAGGAAGCCTTCTACGGGAGTCCTGGGTGAGGGGCCGGGGTGGCTGGGGATGGACCGCGGCCCACATTTCCAAGTCCAGTGGGGAACAAACACTTGGTAGTGATATTATATTATATTATATTATATCATATCCTATCAGCTTGGTGGTTACTATATTTCATGCGTCATTTATTTTGTACAATTTTTTAATTTACGATCTATTTTGTAGTTGTATTTTTAAAAAGATTAAATATAGATTAAAACAGAAATACCATCTACCAGATAGAATAACGTAAACCGTGAACTGGAAATAATTAAGCAAAAATAGAAAAAAGAAATAAAAAAATAGGAAAACAAAAGAATTAAAAGCAAAAGAATCAACATCCGAAGACGACAATAATTAAAATCACTAATACTATCCCCCGACTGCTGAGAGCTGACCTGGGCCGGGGGGTGGAGGGGCGAGCACGGCCCCCGGGCCTGCGGAGCTGCCGTACCCCCCGCCTTGTGCGGGCGACCCCCTGCCCAGACGCCGGGCGCAGGCGGCTTCCGGCTTTGAGGCTGGACGGTCCGATCCCAAGGCCTCCGGCCCCATGTGGGGTGCGCACCTTTAAAAAGAGGTCAGTCGAGAGAATAAGATATGTTTAATGAGATTTAAATAAAAGCAAAATCCAAAAACCACTGAGATAAAAAGCTCGAAAGGAGGAGGGCAGGACCCGCGTGTCAAGCAGCAGATGTGGTGAGGCGTGTAAGAAGAGACGAGACTAAGATTTAGAGACAGGAAACACATTTTCAGCAACAAAACATGACGAAGACAAACAGAGCCGAGGCAATGCTTTTGAAAGAGCAGGTCGACTGCGCGAGAACCGACGAGGGCAGCGGCCGCTGGGGCGCGAGGCCCCTCCCCGCCTGGCCTCGTCGCCCCGAGCTTCTCCCCAGTGCCTGACCCTCGCCGGGGGCCACAAGCGCTTCCAACAAACGTTTATTAGTCCAGCGTCCACTCCTTCTGCAGACATTTCCCGAGCGCCTACTGTGTGCAAGGTGGGGAGCCCACTGTTGGCCGCAGGGAGACCGAAGCCGCCTGACACCGAGGAGAACCGGGCGCTCCCCGAGGGCACTGCAGGACGGCGGGAAGAGAGCAGCAAAGACCGCCAGCGAGCCCGCCGGGCTCCTCGCAGTTAGGGAGAGACACGCGGGGCGACAGCGAGCGGGAAGCCGCTGGGGTGAATCAGAGCCAGAAACAAGCCGTCGCCGCGCCGGCGTCTAAGGGCCGCGACCCACCCCGGGGCTCCTTGACCTCCAGCCCGGCTCCTCGGCCGAGTCTTCGCGCCGCGTGTCTTGTGTGCGCCTTCGTCCCCACGTCCCCTGCGGACCCGCCGGGGCTGCCCGGAGACCTGCTCCTGCTGAAGGGCGGAGTCGGAGTCCGTTTTTAAGTTGAGGCCGTTTTCCTACGGGCGCCGCCTTCCTCTCACTTGCCCGAGACTCACGCAAGTCGCTGCGAGCGGCCGTGTGTGTCCCAACCACTGCTCATTCCCCCCGAAGTCCACGCCGAGGCAGTTTGGGGGAGGATGACTCCTAAGGTCTGCTAGGACGCGTTTAGCTCTGCCGTCCCCACACGTACGGAATCATGCAGACCCGGGAGCCCATGCAGAGGCCGTGAAAACACCGCCCTCCCCGGTAGACGTGCCGGAGGCCTCCAGGTGCCCAGGGCAGGGGTCCCTGCGCTGCCTGCCGTCGGGCGAGGGAACCGGACCAAAGGGAAGGCGTCTGCGGTTTGTGAGACCAGCTCGCCGGCGCGGGGACAAGGGGTGACCCGCAAAGCTGGGACGGCCCTGCCCGGTTTGCTTTATCTGTGAGAGAGCAAACGCTGACGGGGGCCTTTCTCCCTCAAATTTGTGGGCTGTGAATGTCATGTGAAATATTTCGGTGCAGTCGTTTTTATTTTTTTTAAAGATTTTATTTATTTATTTGACAGAGATCACAAGCAGGCAGAGAGGCAGAGAGAGAGAGGAGGAAGCAGGCTCCCCGATGAGCAGAGAGCCCGACGCAGGGCTCGATCCCAGGACCCGGAGATCATGACCTGAGCGGAAGGCAGAGGCTTTAACCTGCTGAGCCACCCAGGTGCCCAGTGTAGTCATTTTTAAAAGCGAGCCAGATTCTTGTTAGATGGAGACACCGCTGGGCGGGCCAGCCCGTGGCTGGCGACCCTCACCGGGTCCCGTGAACTCATTCCAGGGCCCATGTGCACAACAAGCACTCTCTCTCGCTGGCTGGGGGAGCACGGCCCTGGGAGCACCTGCCCCCTCCCCGTGCAGGCTGGAGCCTGAAGACGCGGCACGGCACGGGTCCCCGACTTAGGAGAGCCGCCCAGACACGCCTTCCACCCCAAAGGAAAGCCGGTTTGTTTCTCCCGGCTCAGCTCAACACATCCGGAGGGCACAACCCCCCCCCCACACGAGCACGGACACACACACACACGTGCGATACACGGCTCACACCGGCACGCACACCACCGTCACACCGTACCTGGAGACGGACATCATGAGACCATTTTGAGATTCGTGGACACAATGCCCCTCCTCCACTTACGAGCCGTGCAGCCTCATACAACTTAAATATCCTTCCGCGGCAAAGTGTCCCCATCTGTGTAATAAAGGTGACTGTGTGGGTGACACTGAGCGGTTGAGAGGGTGGAACGGAATGTCATCTGAGCGGCCAGCGCGGGGCCATCCCAACAACATTCCGCCCCAAGTTGTTACTGCTACACTTTACTGCCGTTGGCCCCACGGTGAGGGACGACCCCCGAGCAGAGGGCAAGTGACGAGGTTTAAAGAGGTGGGGGACAAACACACAGCCTCGGGGGCGCTGCATTTTCGGGAGAGGATGCACGGCGTGGAGGCCAGAGAGAGAGAGGAGTGCGGGCTTCTTAGGAAACACACAGGGTCCAGGAGGAGGGGCGGTGGGGTCTAGAGAAGGGGGCTCTGGAGACAGGACTGAGACAGACGGGAGTGAGTCAAGCACACTCGGGAGGCTGGTGGCCGTCTGTGGCAGAGACCAGAGCCAGGTGGAGGAAGGGGATCAGGGCCCGCGCCCCTCCCCATCCTGCGAACACCTGCTCTGGGGCCGGAGAGAAAGCAAGCAGCCCTCCCCGTAGCCCCCGGCTTTGCGGTGGAGGCAGCCTTGTCCTGAAAGCCTAAGGCCAGAGGATGCACTCCCCGACGGGCTGGTCATGGCAGTCCTGGAGCCAGTCCCAGGAGACGGACCATGCCAGGGGCCCAAGAAGATGGACAGCTCAGCCTCTACAGGCCCAGCGGTGGCTGCAAGGTGGGGGCCTCCACGCACCTGGAAAGTCCTGGGCCCGCCAGCAGCTCTGCCGGCCGGTGGCCCTGAGTCTGACTGCCCAGGTCGTGGGCCCCAGGCCTGCAGCCCAAGCACCTCCCAGGACCCTGTTGGAAACGCTGAGTCTCAGACCACAGCAGGACCAGCCGAGTCAGAATCTGCATTTTAAGAAGACGCCCAGGGACCGCTGTGCATGCCGAGGTCACAAGGGGGTGCCCAGAAACTGTTCAGGTGAGATGAAATGCACACAAAGTGCCATCACAGGCCTCATGAACCCCAAGTCAGCGATAGATCTGCATCTATGGGGGCTCACGTGTATGACAAGCCCATTCCGAATGCTCACACTCATTCACAGGCATGTCCCCCAGCCAGTGGACCGCCGCTCAAGTGGCCCATGGCTCTCCTCTGCACGCCCGCCAGCTCCGGCGCTGTTCCCTTTCCCTACACGGATCTCCATGTCTGCGCAGACGGAGGCCAGCGTTTCTGCTAATTATCCACATCGCCTCCCACACTTGTGACGCCGGCACCTGACGAGCAACAGTGACAACACGGCCAAGGAAGCTGTAATTTTAAACAGGCAACAGACACCATGTGGCTCCATTTCGTGTGCTGGTGGGAATGCCAAGCCACAGTGAGGAGGGACCGGCTGGTGAGTTTGGGATCCCTGCGCTGACCCCGCCCTCCTGGCCTGGCCTGTGTGTCCGGACCCCGCCCAGCAGCATGCTGTCCTGAAACTCCTCTGAGATGCTTCCTCACTTGGTTGAATAGCTGTATTTTTTATTTTTTAGCCAACATTCCAGGTATGAGCTAAGAAATGAAGCTAGGGTACTGAGAGAGAAACACGGCCGGAGTCAGTGGAGCCCAGCCTGAGAACCACAGAACCCCAGGACCCTGCAGGCTCCCGGCTGACCCCGAGCACATCCTGAGCAGCAGCCCCCTTTCTCAGAGTAAGCAGCCGTGGGAGCAGAACGGGGGGTGCGGGGGAAATGCCCACCCAGCCCCGAGGCTGGGCAGGATGCTCTCTCTGGACGGAAGGCTGCATGGTATAGCAGAGCCGGAGACCGATGCGGGGAAATGGACCCGAAGCTGTGCCATCGTCACACTGAGGAAGAAGTGGGGCCATCCACAGGCACGGCTGTCACTCAGGGGAGCCTACCTCGTCCCTTCCACATCCTCCCTGTCCTGTGGCGCTTGGCCACAAGGCCCTGGACATGGAGCCCACAGTGTGGTGGAAGGAGGTGAGCAGGTCCTTCCAGCCGACTGTGCTAAGCCTTGCATGTCCCGATGCCCCTAGGGCCAGCAGCTGTGGGCCGTCCACACCTGTAATCAGCCCGAAGACGGCCGCTCAGTGTGCCCTGCATCCCATGTGTCCAGCCCCAGGGCCATTGTGACAGCCTCTTTGACAACCACAAACTGTTGCACCAGGTGCACGAAGGCCGCTGTCCCAAAGGCTAACGCTCGGGGCTCCCACAACAGGTAGTTTCCCTCCTCGTGAAATCCGGTCCTTTTCCGGATGCGCGGCCACTGCTGGGATCATGGTGCCCTGGTGACGGAGAGCGTGCTGACATTCAGAGGAGCGAGGTCGACCCCAGCACAGGTACCCAGACCCTGCCTGACATGGGAACCCCTGGTCGGACCTGGTGAGAAACGGGGTCCGGACGACAGGGCGTACCGGCCCACCCACTGGTGACTTTCCACCGTCCTGAATGTGGACCTGGAACAGACCTAACAGCCCCCTGGATGGAGAGCGGGGGTGAGTGACCCTGGAACCGAGGGGCTTGGAGAGAGCCCCCCAAGCTGCTCTGGCCCAAATGCAGGCGTGTGGCCAGGCCAGTCCTGCTCGCGGGCCGGCAGAGGCTTGAATGCGGGCTGTCCCTGCCACGTGTCCACTGGCCTGACCGGGGCATCCCCTCGGAGACCCCCGCACAGAGTCCCCTCTGGGGCAGCTTCCTGGGGCTTCGGGAGCTGGGGATCCAGCCCCCACCCCGAGAGAGCCTTGTGTCCGTCCCTCACCAGAAGCAGGACCAGGGTGGCTCCTGTGTGCGCCGGGGGTCACCGTGTCCTCGGGGACTTTCACTCCATGCAGTCTGGCGTGGGGGTCCTACAGGACTACGACCATCCCAGGTCCCTGCAGAGCCCAACCACAGGTCACCGCAAGAGCAAGGAACACACTGACAACCTTGGGAAGACACCAGAGCTCCCTGCAAGCAAGGAGACAAATCCTAGGGACTAGCCATTGTGGGAGGAGATATGCCGTTCAAAATAAAGGGAGACAATGGCCACTTGTATCCTCCACCGGGCAGAAGCCATGATGGGGGTGGGGGTCCCTTTGGCCTCTGGAGGCCACACACAGCAGACTGGGGAACATGTCCCCAGTGCTGATCTAGCGACAGAAAGAGCTCCCAGCTGCAGTGGGCCCGGACAAGGGATGGCAGCCGGGTCGGCGCTGGTGCACGGAGCCTTCGTCTGCAACCCCGTGGCTGGGGAGACCCTGCAGTTCTGGAGGTCTCCATGGTGGGGACACGTCACGCTGAGCTGGAGCATGCCTGTGGGGGGATCTCATCCCGCCCCCCGGGCTCTGCAGCAAGGCCATGCCAGCCACGGCAAGGAATCTTGGGCCATTCGGAAAAGGCATCAGACATGCTCCGGGCTGGGAACGGAGCACTTATCACGCCATAGGTGGAAACAGCCAGGTCCACCAAGTCCTATGGTCCACAGACCCCCAACTGTCCATGCAAGCACACAGGGGTGCATCTGGGGTCAGACACAACAGGGTAGGGGCCGTGAACCCACGCCCTCTCCCACTAGGGCACTGGTGTCTCTCCCTGGCTGCCCCGTGGGGACGGGTCCCTGGTGCCAGTGAAGGAGCAGGATGGAAGGGTGGTCTCAGCCTGTGGGTGGGGTGGGGTGACGCCATGGCACAGCTCCCCAGGCTGTCCCAGCCAGCCACTTGACCATCCTCCCCCAGCTGCTGCTCTAAGCGATCACCCCATGAAACTCCTGCAGGTAAATCTGGGTCTCAGATCTGTTTTCCCAGGAACCAGACCCTAGCAACCCTTTTAAAGAAAAGTCCCAAGATAGCATCCTTCGGCGAAACAAAGAGTCTAGTCATAACTGCTCAGTGAGTCTGCACACAGAGCCGTGTCTTCAGGGAATCCCATGGTAAAGCCCCACAGGGCGGGACCTCCTGCTGGACTCGTGCTCAGCGTCTGCGAGGGTTCGGGGAAGGACCATGGGCACTCCTTCTCCACTGTGCTCCTTCCACGTGGGGACCTGTGCGCCCTGGACCCTAGCTCAGACTCAGGGTTCATGAAATCGTGCCCACAGGAGACCAGTGGCAAAGGGCACGGACCCCCGCTGGGGAAGGCCCAGTGCAGGAGGGCACGCGGTGTGACCCAGAGCGCCCTTCACGCACTCCTGTGTCAACGTCCCGGAAGCGGGCCGGGCGCCAGGAGGGAGATGAATATTTGATGCATTTCAGTCGTCGATCAGCTCTGCACACCAGCTGTGAGACATCTCGGCCAGCCTGGTCTCATTTTCTTAGTACTTAGCCACCAAAAAGGATCGAAGTCAACAGAAGCTCTACTTAATAAATTACCTTCAGAGCCCTAAGTTGTTACGGAAACACTTGAGGCCCTGCTCTTAGTCGAGCACATGGGAGCAGGCGTTTTCCAGGACGTGTCCTGAGACTGGAGGCAGGACAGTGTCCTGTGCAGCACAGGTGAGCACACATCGCCCGGGACGATTCACCGGGCGGGGGCCCCAGGGCCCCAGGCAGCACGGGCTCACCCTGCAGCAGACAGCTCTGCCCGCCCAGTGGGTTTTAGGAGAGAAGAATTGGGCTTTGTTGGGCTTTTCTTCCCCACATACGACCACCTCCACCAGCTATTTCAAGGCCCCGTGCCTGGCTTGGAAATCCGCTGGCCAGGGCCCGCGGCCGTGCAGCAGGTCCCTGAGAGCAAAGGGAAGCCGAGGATGAGGGGTGTCCCCTCTGCCTGTCCGGGCAAAGTTCCACGGAGTCACATTTCAGCCAACAGCTACGTGGTAGGATCTGGTTTCTGACAAGATCACAAGCCGCAGATTAATCCTCTGGGTACACCTTCATGGTGGGAAAGGTCTCCGTCCCGAAACCCACCGAAGGTCGATGACAGGTGTGTGTCAGAGGACGGCCCCTGCGGCCCGTCCTGGTCCCGGGAGTGGGAGACCGCCCAGAGACGATGGCTGCTCTGGGCGTGCGGGCTCGTGCCCAGCGCTCTCCGAAAGCCAGGCTTGGTTTCAAATGACCGAGGCCCCACGTTTCTCAGTGGAGGTATCTGAGTTTAAAAACGTTGGATAATTTTGGTTTCTTACGCTGGCTTTGAGTTATGAAAACTACGTGGAAAACCAAAAAAGCAGAGGGTAACAAGGCATTGGTTTTGAGGCTTTAGGCATTTGAATCTGGGAAGTGCGTCCTCTCTCCTAGACGTGGCTCGCGAAGCCCACCCGCCTCACAGGGCCGAGGCCCTCGTCCCCCTACGAGCGACTCAGACGGCTGATGGGACTGACTGCAGCCAGGCCACCTCTGCGGCTGACACAGCCCCCCTCCGCCACCACCGGCGCCGGGCAAGATGGGAGACGCTGGTTACGGGCAGAACTTGAACCGGAGGTCCGAGTCCCAGCGCCCGGAACTCAGGAGGGGCTGCGTTTGCATTAAGGTAAAACGAGGTCACAGGGGCGGCCCCACCCAACATGGCGGGTGTCCTTGTAAGAGGAGCTGAGGGGCCACAAACAGGCACGGAGGGACGACCGCGGGAGCACACAGGGGAAGACGGCCGTCTGCGAGCCAAGCAGAGAGGGCCCGGGGAGACCCCGATCTTGGACTTCTGGCCTCCAGAAAGGTTAGACACCAGCTTCGGGTCAAGCCCACAGCCGCACCACTGTGATGGGGCTGCCCGAGTCGACGGAGGCAGCAGGGCCAGGAGGAGAGAACAGGACCCGGGGCTGGGAGCCCAGGAGCTCCCGGGGTCACGGATGGCCGTCCTCCCGCTCAGGGTTCCTGGCCCTCTTTCCCACGGTTCTGACAACAACAGAGAGTGTCACCAGCTGGCAAATGCAGGGGAGACCCCATGACGTGTCAGGGCCTGGACCCGTCTCAGAGCCCCTTCCCCTCCGGCCCTTCCAGTGCTGGGAACCGAAACAGCCCCTCTTGGGTTCCAGTTGATTTCAGGTGGGTCCCTACCATCTGCACCTACAAGATCTGATGCGTGTAGACAGCCGAAGGTATGTGCGTGGTGACTTTGTCTACACGGAGGGCTGAGCGGACAGGCGCGACGGGAAGCGGCTTCTCCACCAGACTCGTCCAGAAGACGCACCCGTGACCTCACAGCGTACTTACTCTGTTCATTCCGAGATCGTCACGGGACAATCTGTGAAACTACCAGACCCGGGTGCTTTCTTAGGTACATTACGGCACATTCTGACTGCGATTCCGATCTCCTCCGCTGGGGCAGGGTTTGTATCTGAATTTACACGTGTGATTTCCGGGCTGCCCGCTGACACACCACTAGTCTTCCCTTCCAGTATTCGGGCTCCCCGTCCTGGGAGTGAGGAAGCCACAACTACCCGGACAGCTGACCCCGTGGGAGCCGCCTTGGGGTTCCCCACTGGGGGTCTCACCGGCGGCGAACCACCAGCAAGCTGATGCACCATCACCTCCCCCAGCCCCCGGAAGAGGCAGTGGCACAGGACAGGAGTGTGGCCCTGAACGGAGGCCGACTGGAGTCCGGGTTTGGCCCCAAAGCAGCTCTGCCGCACGTCACCAATCACCTCGAGTCAGAGCCGTCAAGAGGACAAAATTTCAGAAAGCGCACCGGAGGCATTTTTCAGGGAGCTGCACGTCTCGTGACTGCGCACGGTCCAGGCTTTAGGATCAGCGGGGGCATCCTGGAACCAAGAAAGCCCCTTTCACGCAAACGAAATGAGGAAAGCGTGGCTTTGAGTCAAGAATAAAGTGCACGTCCTGCTGGCCCGTCGGGCATGCGGGGCTGGCGGAGGACGTGAGGATGGGACCAGTGGGGACGCTGGGTGGGAGACGACGCAAACTCTGCCCTGGTCTGCCACTTTCCCCTAAAGCAGAGCTAAACGTCAGACACGCCTCCACAAACAGCTAAGTCCCCCTCAGTCTGATTTTTAGTGTGAAGCGCTGTCTCCTGGCTCTCCGGGCACCCAAGCCCGGTGCCGTCCTGCCTCCCCCGGCATGCATGGGGCAGCATGGGGACCTGGTCCCATTACGTGGGGACTCTCATGTCCCCTGGGTGAGCGCCTGGGACATGGCTGGTGACAGAAGGGGTGTGGCTTTCTAACCAGTCGCTGGCCCAGAAGCCCAGCCCACCCCGTGCTGTACCCACACCAGCCACTGTGCTGGGGACAGTCCTGGGCCACCGCTCGGGGACAAAGTCTCGCCAGGCTCTGGAGGGAACCAGGATCTCCGGGCTCCCGGCCTCTCCCCAGGTCTCGAGTTCTGCGCCAGCTGAGCCGGAGATGCAGACAGGGACTCTCTGTCCCAGTTCCCCATAGTGACTTTGGCCCAGCGCCGTTTTGCTCAGTGTGAGTCTGAGATGGACAGTGTCCTTGCAGATCACGCAGATGCCCAGGCCCTCGTTTGACCTCGGGAGTCAGAAGCCCCAGAACTGGGGCCAGGCAGGACTAGTCCCACAGCTGGTTATGACGCAGACACCCCACCAGCAGGGAGGCCTGTCTGGAGAGGGGCCCCGGGGACCCCGCCCCACCACACCTGCCTCCCCCCGGTCTTCCCGAACGGGAGTGCGCCCAGCATTTGGGCGGTTGGTGAAGCCACAGACTTGGTGGTTCTGAGGGGAGGTCAGGAGTCTGCTCTCTGACCCATTCTCCGGGGACCTTACGTGGATGACCACGGGACCACTGGGGGACACTGTTCCAGGTGTGGCACGGCCCCTCCCCTGCACGGAGGAAGTACACGTGTGATGCAAGCGGGCGTGCGGGAGAAAGCACTCTGTGCTCTTCTGAAAGGAGGAGCCTCGGGCCATTGCCCCACAGAAAGTGAATAAAGACAAGGAAAGTGACATCAGTGCATGGAGGTCTGCCCTCACGAATCAATCCATATTTATGCAGCTACGCGTGTTTGCGCGACCGTTCACATGCTGCCTGACCCTGCGCGGTGCCCGTGGGAAGACTGGGGCTATGCAGGTGTACAGGGTACTTTCTCGAGGACCCTCTGCTGTGGTGGGTGGCAGATGGAAGATACAGACCCTGGCCCCCCAGCACCCAGACCACGTTGTCTCCCGGAAGCCTCCATCCTGGTCACGTCCAGGCTGTGCAAGCGACTGAAGCTTTGTCTCTTTGTTGCAAGGAACAAGCTGCCAGGCAGGAGGTGCGGGTCCAAGACGATGACAGGAAAACCTGTCCCCCCATAGCCCTGTAGCCTCAAGGACCAGGAGGCAGGGGCCAGCCGGAGGGGCTGTGTTCGCCGGGGAGGCCGGCATGCGGGACGCCGCCAGGATGAGGGCTGCCCTCGCTGCTGGGGGACCCACTGTGTAGAAAGGGCCTGGCAATCCCAGGGTGACTGCACCCCAAGGATGGCACTGGGGCTGGGGGTGAGCGGCAGGTGGTGGGAAAGGACCTTTGGGGCTGGCTGTCCACACAGCTTCACCTGGAAAGTGGACTCTGAAAGTGGACACATAAGGCCACAAATGATGTGTCCTCCCGCCTGCTGCTACTCTTGAGAAAACATTCTCCTGAACAAAATCCAAGGACCATGCTGGAAGAATGCTGGGGACACGGCTGACCCACGTCACTCTGTGGGGTTTCCAAGGGAGGCTCAGGGTCTGGGGAGCTGATACACAGCAGGCCCCGGGTGCTGGCAGCCAGTCTGGAAGATGGGAGCGGAACCCCACTGTCTCCCCAGCGGGTTGCCCCACTCCTGCCCCTCCCTGTTCCTCCTGCCTGGGTCCCAGGCCAAGGCCATGATGGAGCAGCCGTTCCGTGATGGCCCCAAGCAGGCCTGGAAGGGAAGACTTCTCCCACCATCAGCGCGGTCTCCCAGCCCCTCCCTCGAACCCTGTGGGCTGAGCCACCCGTGTCTGTCACAACCGGGCAACCTGCCTGGCCAAGCGGTGGAGACAAGGGCAGGCCATGTTGGGCAGGTCCACCCCTTCAGGAGACCCAGGCAGGGGCCCAAGGATATGTCTGGGGCGAGTGTGTGGCCCGTCAAGCGGGTCAGACTTCAGTAGCCAACAGCAGCGCTTTGCCGTGGCCTCAGCGGCTGGGCCCCATGGGCCCCCACCGTTATCTGCCGAGCATACACCGGCGCTGGTCCTGAGACCCGGGAAGGGGACGCGCCCCCCTCGCTTACACGTGTGCGCTGGAACTCCATTTCCTCTTTGGTGAAGGGTCGGAAGTTTTTACCCCGTCACAGAACAAAGAGAACCGTGACTTCTGTCTCCCACGTGCATACCTGGCTTCCCGCACTTTGACAGTGGTATCACGCTTCTGACAGTTACGATCTCCCCCTTAGGGGAGCGGAGTGGGGAGCTTCTCCCTCGCTCATGTCAGCTCATCCCCAGACGAGACGCTCGCCGGAACCTCAGGGATGGAACCAGCACAACGTGTGGCCTTCCGTTTGGAAAACAGCCCCACCGTCTCCAATGAGGTGATTTCCTTAAAGGAAAGTAAAACCCGCTAGTAAGTCATCCTCCGCCAAGTGCTGAGCATCCAGGGTTGGGTCCTCGAAGAACATTCCTAGCATCAGCCCTGAGGTCTCGGCAGGCCTGGGGGCCAGGCGCTGCGCCGTGCTGGGACACGGCCACCAGGCAGCACGGCCCCGCTCCCACGGGCTCCACTAGACCCTCGCGGACATGGGCTCACACGGTGCCCGAGACCGGGAGGCCCACGCACAAACAAGCCGAAACAAGCCACGTTGCAGTGAGTGAAGATGCCGCCGCCTTGTCGCCCCCACAGACCTGGGAGGTCGGCCATGGCTCCCTCGGAAGAGACGCCGACTCTAGAACTGTTCTCCAGTCTCAATCCTCCGCACGGCTGGCCCTCGCGGGGGCCCGGTGATGCCATAGGAAGGCCTCGCCCTCGGAGGCTTCGGTTTCCACAGCAAGAGTCTCACACCCTCCCCAGCTCCCCACAGGACAAGGCGGGTCCAGCCCAGGGGCTAACCTCAGGGCGGGAGATTCAATATCCTTTTCTCAACCCCAGCGAGTTGCACTGGACTGGGAACCGCGCACCGCGGCCGCCCACGATGGGAGCTGCGGGACGCGCACGCCGCAGGCCGACGGCCGGTGTGGGGCACAGCACACAGCGGTGGATGGCCGGCCGGGCGTAGGGACCGGCTTCAAAGTGACTTGTTCCAAATCCCCTCGGGTTCTAAAATAAAACGAAGTAGACGCTACCCCCCACCGAAGGGGTCTGTCCTGTCCTGAGAGATTTCAACAGGCGCAAACACACTTTTCTCGGATCTCGCCCCAAAGAAGCGATGCCACAGTGACTTTTTGAGATGCCACAAGATTCAGGTCCTAATCCTCTCTGAGACGCGGCCCTCGCCGTGACTTTGAGGATAACCCAAAGCCAGAGGCGTGTGACCTCCTGCTGTTCGGGGAGCGTCTGCTTGTGATCTTCCAGAGAGAAGGAGCTCACGCCAGGTGGGCACGGGGGTCGCTGCTGCCGCCCCGGAGCCTCCCTGGGAGGACAGATGTGCTGCTCTGTGGCTGACCAGGGGGCCGCGGGGGTGCCAGGGCACGCCATGGGCCCACGGCCCAAGCTGCCTCCCGGGTCCAGTCCGACGCAGGGGCCAGAGTCCTCTAGTTGGAGGCGCACAGACAGCCGCCCCCGGACATTATCCCACCGCCCACCCACAGAACAGTGTCCGTCGGAGGGTGAAGACAGCAGCACTTTCTGGAGGGAGATTATAGCTGCCGCTGCCAGGTTCTGCGCGGTAGGTAACCTAAGACGCCAGGGGTGATGAGAGGCCCCCGATGACTCCCTCGCTGGGGAAGCCCGTTTCCCCGGAGTCATCAGGGTGTCATCCGGGCAAATGGTACCTTTACGTCGCTTCAAGTCACCTGATTAACTGGAGAAAACAGAAACCGAGAGCACAGAGCGTGTCCTCGCACGGACGCGGCAGACGTCACCGACCGTCCAGGGGACCAGCCTGCCTTTGCTCTCTGCTCTGGCCGCAGCCCTCCCGAGCTGCTCCTCAGCCGCCCTTCAGGGCCAGACACAAAAGCCACCTCCTCCTGGAAGCCTTGGCCAACCTGCCGCAGGCAGGAAGGACTCCCTGACAGGCCCGGCCACAGTTCAGTTCCCAGAGTGTGAGGCCTCCTGGTCTGCCACAGTGTTCCACCTGCCCAATGGGAGCACATCTGGAATGGCTCAGAGGAAACTCCCCGGTATCGGGCAGCCTGGAGGCCTCCCTGGAGAAGGAGAGCTTCTCTTTCCTCAGTCCAGCCCTCCCTCCACACTTTGTGGGATATGGAGCAGACCATGCTGGAGGGAGCCCCACAGGCCCGAATGTGGCCCTTGAAGGTAGAGAAGGTGAAAGGGCCACATACAGCACAATCTGGGTGTACGGAACGGAGAATCTCACGCCTTCACTCTCAGGAAAACAAGGCTGGAGAACCGATAGGCCGATTTCCCAAAAACACCGGACTTAGAGAAAACCGGGTTTACTTCCTGAGCAACACACCCCCACCGAGGGCCTGTCTTCATCCTCCAGCCAGGGAACTCACTGCTGGGACTCGGGGACACGGGCTGGACGCCCCTCTTTGCACGCCCGCCCGCGCCTTCCACGGGCTCCTGGCCGCTCGCTACAGCGCCCGTCTCCCCAGTGGCAATCCCTCTGCTGTTCCCGAATGAGCTCGGGGTCTGGTCGGGGAGCTTGCCTCGGTTTACTTCTTTATTCAGGGTGACAGGAAAGTATCTTTCTTAGAGAAGGCAGCTGGCACCACAGACGTCAGTGCAGAACACGAAAAATGCTGGTTAGCAAAGCCATTCGTGATCATAATAACAGTGACCCGTCCTTCTGGCTCAGTCCCTCGCCCCTAGTCTCAGAGAAGACACGGCTGCAGTCTGTCCTCCCTGGGGATCCGTGGCGGGACGGGGACACCAGATTCTCCTGTGAGGGTCTGGAACAATGCTGATGTTTCAGTGATCCCGAGGGCATTGTTCTAATAAAATGTAGGGGATGAGAGGTGTGTGTGTGTAGGTGTGTGCACACGTGTGCGTGTGCAGAATTTCTTCTGTCTTCCTGGTCCACGCTGCCTGGTGAGGCAGAGGCCTTCAGGAGGGAGGCGTGGGCCGCAGTGCACCCTGGGCTTCCCAGAGGGGGACGGGCCCTGAGCACCGCAGGCTGCGCGCCCTTGAAGACCAGGTTTCGCTGTAGCTTGACCAGAACCTGATCATCCCAGGTCTCCTGCTAGGGCATCCCCAGCCCAGCCAGGAAAACCTGACGAGGCCCACGCCCCCTCCCTCGCCCCAGGGGCAGACTTGAGCTGGGCACGAGGGGTTTGAAAAGCAAACGTTCTTCTGAACCCTATGGGCTCATTATTCACCAGAACAGTGGTAACATAATGCATTTTCATTTACTTAGCTTTAAATATATGTAAATTAAAGGGTTTTCTTTTATTAAAAATAACACGAAACTCACCACTGATGTGTTTTTGTTATTCTAAAAAGAAGCGGTACCAGAGGAAGGGGGCTCTAATGACATCTCCCATTCAGATGTGTGTCTTGCTGGAGAACGAGGGGCCTCTCCCCCCCGGGCCCGAGCTCTGGATAAAACCCTGCCCACTGGTGCTGCTCTCCGTCCCCGCCATCCACACTCATTGTCTTACATCTTGATGGAGGAACGGCTCGCCCTGGTTGGAAGCCTAATTGCCGCCAAGAAGGAGGACCAGATTGCAGCTCTCCCGTTGGCGCAGGGAATTTTGGGGAAGCTGCGGTCGGCAGGGGAGAGCGTGCCGAGCTTCATTAACTCAGGAGGGCAACGGCCCCACCGCGTCCTCCCGAAGAAAGGACTGGCCCATCACGGTGCCGCCTCCCTCGCCAGCCCTGTGCCCTGTACCCGACGGCCACAAAGCCCTCAGCAGTGTCCCTATCCATCCCTGCCTCCGCGAACAGCCCTCGCCCAACCTCCCTCTACCAACAGCCTGGCCTCGGGCCTCCGCCCGCATCCATCCCTCAGGGACCTCCTGATCCTTTTTGACAGGATGCCTGCCTGCAGGGCCCATGAGCTCTGGTTCAGCCCTCTGGGTCGGCGTCGGGGGCGGCAGCAACAACGGACCACATGCTGCGTGGCTCAGAGCCACGGAGCTCCAGCCTCTCCTGCTCTGCAAGCCAGAGTCCACAGCCAGGTGTGGGCGGCCGCGCCTGCTCTCCTGGCCCCCGGGCTGCAGCCGTATCGTGTCTCCGGCTCAGTCTCATCACTCCCGTCTTGGCCTGGGGGTCACGTGGCATCTTCCCTATGTGTCTGCGTCCACACCTGACCTTCCCCGTGTCCCTTCTGCAGAGACGCTCATCGCTGGGTCAAGGCCCACTCTATTCCCGTAACCAACGACACTGTGACGACCTGTGTCCAAGTGAGCTCACCTTCTGTGGTATCGGGAGGACCGGAATGTGGGCGGACTTCGGGAGGAGGGCCTGGGCCTGTCGAGGACCACACCGCGGTGGGCCCAGGAGGCTACAATCCCCTCCCAGCCACCATGGCCGCCTGGCCGTCCCGCATCCACCCTGCTATGAGCTGTCCTCAGTGGCCGCGTCTCCCCCGTCACCTCGTCCCCACCCCCTTGGCTCTCCAGGGCTCTGTCTGCCTCGGTCCTGCTCACTCTGCAAGGTGCAGGCTGGTCCGCCACCACAGTGCCCACAGCCTGCCACTGATGACAGTCTCAGATGCTGCCGTCCCGTCCTCAGTGAGACCCCCAGCTTCTGCCCGACGGGGTCACATCTCACTGTCCTGTCTCCACCGCAGCATTGGTGAGGCACGGTGCCGGTAATCGGGAGACACAGGGGACGGGGGGTGGGTATTCTGTTCCAGGGACATCCCAAGCCTGAGATTCTGAGACAAGCAAGTTCTGGGGATGCTGCCTTTTGAGTTCACCATGACCTTAGACCACCTACAGCATCTCCCTAGTAAAACAAGTAAATCACCTGTAGAACAGGCCCAGAGCCAGGCCACAGGCCTACTGGGGCCCTTCTCAGGGTGGGGATTATGGGTGTGGGTAGGTGAGCACCATGCGGGAATGGGGAGCACGGGCCGGACTCTCCCCCGCACTCCTGCTGGCTTCTCCAGCGGCCCATCCTCAGTCTGGAGCTCAGGAGAGACGGCCGTCCCTGTGCCCTTGCCAGGCCATGGCCCGGAACCTGCGGTTTCCAGCCACCAACGGTGACAGTCCAGCCAGGACGTCCCTGAACGGCCCCAGTGGAGGGGCAGAGAATCTCAGATGGGCAGACACCCTGCTCCTTCCGTGAGGACGGCACATCTCAGGACTCGGAACACATCTGGGGCTGCAGCTCAGGGACCAGGAGCATCTCCACTGCAGCCCGGCAGGATGCGGGCTCAGGCGCTGCCGGGGGAAAGTGCGAAGCCCTGTGCATGGTCTCCACCACGGGGAGAGTGCCTTGCTCTGCGTGGCCGCCGCATCCCCAAGTCCCAGCCTCGGGACCCTCTTCCGCAGGGGTACTCAGGGGGCTGAGAAAGAAGGCCAGGCCTGACCCCAAGGGCTGGGGGTCCCACAGGGCACGTCCCTCACTGGCAGAAGCCGCTGGAGATCCAAACCACCATGGATAAGCCGACTCCCCCATGACGCGGCAGCCACACACGGAGCTGGACGCGACCACGGCGGAGCGATGCGGCCTGACACTGTCCTGCCCCGTGGCCTCGAAACCCTCACGACACCGCTATCCGCACGTGTGCCTCTTTTCCCCCAAGACCTTCTTGATCTGTGTGAGTGCCAAAAGAAATGGTAAATCCCGCTGCTGGCAGGACGTGTGGTGCAGTGGGGCAGCCCCAGGCGGCAGGGGCTCTGAGAGGAGGACGTAGGCCGGGCAGAGGCAGACCTGCCTCCGGGTGGAGGCCATGCAGGCCGCCATATCCGGCGTGGCGGCCTCCCCGGTAGACCCTCACCCACCGGCTCAGCCTTGGTCCACAGCTCACAGTCAGTTTGTGAGGGCTGGGCCTCAGGCCAGCTCTGTCTTCCACGTGTCTCCTTGCCCCAGACCTCCAGGGAACAGGACTGACTCCAGCACATCCTGTCCTCACACCTGGGGTCTCAGTGGACGTGTATGCTTGGGGATGAACCTTCCAGGAGCTCTTCCTTCCAAGACACAGCCTGCAGACCACTCCGCTCTTCAGAGCGGCTGAGAGGACAGAGTGCCCATGGGATCCCCTTTCCTGCCACATCGCTTCCGTCGAACGAGAAAGGAGGCCATGGCTGTGAGGGCCAGGTGGGAGGACGACAGGCTGAAGACAGCAGAAGGAAGAGTCAGGCCTGGGCTGTGGGCCAGCTTGGTGAGTGCAGAAGAAGTGACCGGTGGAGACAGTAATGGGGTCCAGCTCCCCCCGAAGGACTCAAGATATAATTCTGTGTGTTTGCCCCGTGTGCAAGATTTCTGGCTCGGCCGCCCTGTCTAATGTAGCCCTTCCGTGGAGCGCAGCCACTGGGAGCGTAAGGATACAGCAAGGCCAGCGTGGGGGACAAATCTCCCGTCGAGGACCCCAGCCCTCACTCCCAGCGTGGGGGACTGGCAGCTCACAGCCGAAACCCCTCTCCTAAGGCCCCAGCCACGGACACCACCCCTATTGACCAGGACAAGGAGTTCAAGACCACGGGAACCTCAGCGTGTGACCTGGTTGGAAACAGGGTCTTTGCAGACGTACTGGTTAGGATGAGGTTATGCAGGAGCGGGAGCCCTGACCCAGAGGCCTGTGTCCTCAGGAGAGGATGGGGCACCTACCAGCTCAGTCAGCTGAGCATCCAGGTCTTGGTTTCGGTTCAGGTTGTGATCTCGGCATCCTGGGATCGAGCCCCACGTCGAGCTCGGAGTTCAATGTAGACTCTGCTTATGATTCTCACTCGCTCTCCCCACCCACAAGAGAAGAGCCGAGGAGACACAGGCACGTGCAGCACGGAGGGAGCTGCCCTGCGACCATGGAGGTGGAGAGCCACGGGGCTGCAGACGCCGGCAGAGGGACACCCGATCGGGGACCCCTGGTCTCCAGAGCTGTAAGACAAGGCATTTCTGCAGCGTGCAGTGTGCTGGGACGCGGCCCCAGGAGACCACACGTCCTCCCCAGGCCCTGCCTGCCATGCTGCCAGGCCCTTCCCAGACCTCAGGGTGAGACGCCGCGGGAGGCCCCATCCCCAGCACGCCCAGTGGGACTGCCAGAGGTTGCCGTTAGCCTGTCCTCGGCCCAGCCCCTCCTTGAGCTGGGGGGGCACAAAGCTGCCCCCGGGGCAGGAGAAGTCGCGCTCGCGTGTGTCAGAGGGCACAGTGGGCTGGGACGGCAACCACAGGTTCCAACCCCCATCAACCCCCCGTGAGACCCCACGTGGCCCCTCAGGCGACTCTCCCACAGACACACCCGCTTCCAAGGGAAATGTGCAAGGCCTGCAGACGATTCCCGAATTTACCTTATCACTGAACTGATTTCACGCAGGACTGTCCCCCACCCGCCAGGGAAACCGGGCACCCGCTGAGGTCATGGGAAACCACGGCCCCATGATGAACACAGGTGGCCTCTCAGACGGGAGTCGTCAGACACCCAGGATGGGCGAGCGAGCTCGGCGGGAGGCCACACTCAGCGCAGGATGCGGCCTCACTGTGGGGGACACGCAGGGGACACAGGGGCCTGGCTGGCGGTCATCCTACCACGGTGCAGAGGCTGGGGTGTGGAAGTTACGTCCCACAGTTCTGGGCCCCGAGAGGCCGGGACACTGAACAATCCCGACCAAATACATCAGTGGGCGTGTTCTTATCCCACCTAAGCGACCCGGTTGGGCACATCACTGGCCCTGAGACATGGGCAAACCTGTCAGCTCTGACCTTCTAGAAGCTGACCCAGTTATCTGCCAAGTCCTCCCCTGCCACGAGACGGTGAGCTGCGGAGAGCAGTGCCCGTCCACACCTGGGCCTCCCTGCGATCCTGTCCAGGCGCGCGGCACGGGCCCCTCTCCCCTTCCACGGGACGGCTCCACGCACGCCGCAGCCCCTCCAACCCGCCCCTCGAGTGTTCTGCCACCAAAGAAATGGCCTTTTCCTTCGTCTTTTCATACATCTTGTCAAGGTAGAGAGGAAACGACTGACCCACTTCAAAAGCCAACCGAGTCCCTCAGCGATGAGGAGGCCGCAGGACGGGAGGGAGGCATTTGCTACCATAAACACGGTCCCATAAACACCAGCTCCCGCTTCCCCTCAAGCTGCCTTCCTCTCAGCAGCCCGGGAGCTGGCAGCCCACCGCGCATCTCCTCCAGGTTTGGGCTGAGAAATGAGAAAGAACGCAGAGAAGGAAGGAGCCGACACCTGAGACGAGCCGTTAGTCACCAAGGTACGGAAAGTTCGTCCAAGAGAACAGCGCGTGCCCAGCGCCTCCAGGGACAGTGCGTGCGGCCCTGTTGGAGGACCCTAACAGCCCCGGCCCCACTCCTACGGAGTTGTCTTGTTTTTTCAAGATTTATTTACTTGTTTAAGAGAGAGAGAGAGAGGTCGGGGGCAGGGGGACAGAGGAAGAAGGAGAAAAAAAAGTCTGAAGCAAACTCCTCAAGGAGCACAGACACGGGGCTCTGTCTCACGATGCCGAGGTCACGACCTGAGCCAAAATCAAGAGTCAGATGCCTAACCGACTGCCTTCCCACCCCAGGCACCTCCAGACATGCTTTCTTCTTCTTCTTCTTCTTCTTCTTCTTCTTCTTCTTCTTCTTCTTTTTAAAGATTTTGTGTATTTATTTGACAGACAGAGATCACAAATAGGCAGAGAGGCAGAGAGAGAGAGAGGGAGAAGCAGGCTCCCCATGGAGCAGGGAGCCCGATGCGGGGCTCGATCCCAGGACCCTGGGATCATGACCTGAGCCGAAGGCAGAGGCTTAACCCACTGAGCCACTAGACACGCTTTCTTATAAAAGAGAAACACACACCTGTAAGGGATCTTAGGAACGGCTCCAGACACCCCCAAATGACAGGCGTGTGCCGTGCCAGCACTCAGCTCCCCGGAACGGCCATCCTGGGGCCGCCGCACTCGCGCGTGTAACTTCCTGCATCTTCAAAGACGCTCCCACGAGCCCGGCCCGCCTGCCGGCGTTGCAGACCCGGGACCCGTTGGCCGTGCAGAAAGCCGTGTGGTGCCGTGGGGAAGCTCGCGCGGGCTCCCGCGGTCGCAGGTGCTCTGGATGTTCTGGAACTCCTCGTTTGCCACGGGTGCCCCCTTGGGTGGCCGCAGGTATGTGATGGCCATGCTTGCTGCCTTGGAAGGGGGGCGGCTTTCTCCTCACCCCTGGGACTCTCGGCGACGAAAAACGCACTCTGGCACAGGCCGCGACGCCAAAGCACACGCGTCCGTGCTGTTTTGTACATCGGCTCCTCAGCTCAGGGACAAGGAAGGCCGGCGTGAACACCATTCTCTCTTCGCGCTTCACACAGGCTGGGCCCCTGTCAGCACGTAGAGGGGCTGTCTGTCGCGTTCCCGTCGGGAGCAGAGGGCAGAGGCAGGGGACGGCCCAGCCCCACCGAGCAAGTGTGCGGAAGGCGCCTGCCCCCGTGATCAGACCGAAGGAGGCGCCTCGTGGCAGCTGCGTTCACAAACACGGCCCAGACGGCTGAGCGTGCCCCTCCTGTTTACGATCACGTCACATCCAGGTTCCTGCCCTGAACTTGATCGGATTCTGCCCTCTCTAGACCTACTGCGTTCCAGACTCCTGCCCGGGCCCTCGGCTGGCCCCCATGGAGCATCGGACCCAGTGGCCATCTGGGGGCCTCTGGCCATGGGACGGGCAGTTCTTGAGAAGAGAGGCCGACGTCAAGGGAGCAGGCCAGGCAGAGGCATACACTGAGTCCTCTTGTCCCCGGGGCCACAGTCGAAGACCATGTCCCCGGGCGAGCCTGGCTGGTCCTGCTCGGGCAGGAGGCGGCCAGCACTCAGGAGTGAAGGCAGGAAGAATACCCAGAGTCGCGTGGTGTGACTGCTGGGCAGTCCCGGCTGGGAATGGGGACATGGTCCCCTGCGAGGCCAGCATGGCTGCGCTGTCCAGAGGACATGGCAGGTGCCCTGTGCCTGGTACAGGGGCTATGATGTCCTCACCTGCTGAAGGATGGTCGGCAGGGGTCAGATGACAGAACACTCACGGCCGGGCACCTGCTCCCGCCCGGTGCCCGTGGTCGTCGCGCAGGCAGGGGCCAGGCACCCACGTGTGCTCCAGAACAGTGTTGACTCTGTGCCTGCTGCCACACCACCGAGAGCACTCCTGCAGCGGTTCAGCCACCGGGCGCACAGAGGGCCACGGGGTCACCCGGGGACCTGTCGGCACCCCGGTGACTCTGAGTTGGCCACCTGGGTTCCCGGTCAGGACAGAAAGGAGGAAGAACCCCCTGGCCTCTGAGGGGAGGGAAAGCGGGGAAAACGTGCTCTCTTCCAGACGTGGTCCCTCTTCCTCCAAACCAGCTTCAGATGCCCCAGGACGGCCCAGCCCAGCTCCCCTTGGAAACTAAAAACATATTTATCCTGTCGTGGCTGGGTGGGTTTTTTTTTTTTTTTAATTGATGGGAACTCGTCCACTTTGCCATGAGGAATGCCAAAGAAATGCATAATTAAAAATGGAAAAAGAAAGTCTTCTAAAGGCTGTTTACTTGGGTGATGACAGTGACACAAACGGTCCTTTCTCCTCGCAAGGCCCACCCACAGAAAGGAGCAGAACAATGGCGCGGGGGCTCTGGGCACCAGACGGCCTGGAGAGGCCCCCCGCCCTGCCGCCGCGTTCGGCTCCCACGGCCCCCACCTCCTGCGGGCACCGGCCTCCGACCGCCCACCACCCGCTCAAGTTCATCTGTTTACACAGTCCAGCGGGTCTCTCTTAATTATCAAAAAAAGTGGAAAATCACTAATATGGAAGCCAAGGGGGCTGGCAGGGGAGAGAGGGCACACGTCGGGCGGGTTTGGATCCGAGCGCAGAGCTAACGCGGCCCCTTGGGGATCCTTGCCCCGGGCACACGCAGATAGGCCGCCCGGGGACTGGAGGGCGAGCCCCGGGCCAGGCTCCATGTCTGCAAATTGACGGGTACATGTCAGAAGCGGGCGGACCTGGTGACAGAGGGTTTGAGTTACCCTGGCAAGTAAATGACAAAAGTTACATCATTTTGATCAACATTCATCACTCTAATTGCCCGAACCTCCAGCAGAACAAAGTCACACCAGTTTCCTGGTATTTGATTAATGAGGGCAGGAAAATTGAAGTTTTTGCAATAAAACGGAAAAAAAAATCAACAGACTTTTATCGTTTTTTTCCCTTATGATTTTAATTTAATGGCTCGTGTTTTCATTACCGCAGAGGCTGTAGACTTTAGCTGGCAATTATGTCCCATCTGTGAAGCACTGTGTTATTACAGTTTATTCTAGTAGCTTTTCAATCACTTTTGAGTCGGGCTTTACAAGTGTGCTTGCAGCAGGTGGGCTTCCTGGCACGAGCCCAGGAGCACACAAAGCGCAAAGCTGGAGTTTAATGGCAGCATATGCGTGTGGCGCAGAGCACTAGCCTTCCCCCATATGCCGCGAAAGCAGCCTCTTCAGCCTGCCAGTCACTGTCCTCACTGACTACAGTCTCTGAGTACTTTTCTGCCAGGGAAAAATATACCAAGGCAGCAAATTTCTCCAGTGCACCCTCCTTATTACTGAGCAACCCTGTCATTAGCACACGCACAATGAGCCTGAACCGGGGATGCATACCAATGAGGCCGCACCGAGCACTTCTGCTCCTTATTGCTATGGAAACGCCCCCGCCCCCCCACCGGGCCGCAGTGGACAAGCAGGAATGTCCCCCACATATGCCACCTAGTTAACACTGTACACTGTGATGTGAACCAAAACCCGGCCCAGCCCTGCCGGCGGCGGCGGGGAGCAGGGAAGGAGGCACGGAGTCCCCGCGCGCCCGGGAGGCGTCCGCCTGCACGACTCCCGATCCCGCGCGGCCACGGCGCCCAGCGCGGGCGGGAGCGGCGCCTCCAGCTCGAAAGACGGTTCTCCCGCTCAGTCCAGCAAGGGAGTTTGAACAGTCTGAGAGAAACGGCTTCGTCCCACCGAAAGAAAATGGAGACCAAACGTTTTTGGTTTTGCTTTAAAGAACGAGGGCTCCGTGGGTCGGAGGCGGGACGGCTGCGAAGCCTCGGAGCCCCCAGCCCTCCCCCGTGGAGTCTCGCCCGAGCACGAAACCGACCCACGGAGACAAAGGCTCCCAGTGTCCGCATGGGAAGGACCTTCCCACCTGCACGCCCTGAGCTCTGCAGGGACGAAATCTTTTGTTTTCCGTGTGTGTGAGTGCGCGTGTTTGTGTGTGTTTTTAACGAGGGACACTCAGATCTTCTCTCGCAGCTCAGTCCACACACACCTCGGAGGGTCTGACCTCCACGCGTCTGAGCTGTGGCTTGGGGCACCTCCCTCGGGGGTGTTGACCCCCGTGGATGACACCACCGGGGCCTTGCTCTGTCCCCAATGCCACCAGCAGTTCCAAAATCACGTGCACCCTGAGTGCGAGTGCTGAAACGCAGCGTCACCCCCTGAACCGGTTGCCCCTCTCAGCTCGAGTGGCTGCTCTGGGTCCTGAGCACGCGGGACTGCCTCTCCTCGAGCGGGACGGTCTCCACGGTCACTCACCCGGTGGTGGGGACCACATCTTGGGTGGGCCACGCCAGGAGTGAGCGCTGAACGAGACAGCGTCCCCCACACCCTCCCCGCCCCCCCCCCCGCCGCCCCGTCACGCACATTCCGGTGCTGCAGCCCTGAACGTGCTGGGAAGCTAAGCGGAGTAATATTTAAGGCACAAACACGGTGCCATTCTCAGGAACGCCCATCAGACATGAGCTGCCGGGAGGCAGTCACGCTGGTACGCGGAGTGACAAACTGACTTCGGAACACAAAATCAGCCAGACTGATGTCAGGACTGCTGGTATTCCCCGGGGACCGTCACTTATAGAACATTTATTTTTTATTATAGAAGCAATTCTAGATATATGTGAAATTCACTGGATTCTAATGGGAATAATTTCTTCCTGCATAATGTGTCCCGATGGGAATCAGGCAACTCTTTGATTTTTGTTTTTAAGTTAAAGACATCAAGGGAAAGAAAACTCCTTCACAGAGAAGAAAGAGCAGAGCTCAGCCAAGCAGCCCACTCAGCAACTCGGGAAGAGTCAGAGGGAGGAGGCAGCCAGGGAGTCTCCATCCTGCGCCGAGGGCTGCTGACCGTTCTCCCCAAACACAAGAGGGGCAACCCCGAGCTCGCGGTGGGACAGGGAACAACTCGGTAACTAACTCTCGCCTTCCAGCAACTCGGCGGGTGTCGGTGGGAGATCTGAATTAACCTAGACGACACACAGCCCCGCACCAGGACGCCACAGCTGAACTTAGGAAACTCGCATTTACATTAAGTACATTTCCTTCCTTCTCCAAGCAAGGTCCTGAAACCAGCCCCAGGTGGCCCCCGGGCCCTTCCGTCCACCAGCCTCTGTCCACACTTTTCCTTCACGGAGGATGCTCTGGCTTGAATTGTGTTGCCCAAAAGACAGGTGAGAGCCCTAACGCAAGCCTCAGAATGGGAACGTATTTGGGAACAAGGTCATTGCAGACGTGATCCGTGAAGATGAGGCCACCCTGGACTAGCGTGAGCCCCTAAACCGATGTGACCAGGGTCCCTGTAAAAACAGAGACATTTGGACCCAGAAAGGAGGTGTGGGGAGAGAACAGAGACGTGAGGATAGAGGCAGAGCCCTGGGGGCCCCAGGAGGCAGAGAGATGGGGAGGGTCCTCCCAGGGGGGCTAGAAGGACCAGGGTCCTGCCCGACCGGGCTGCTCTGCCTGCCGCTCGGTGCCCCCTCCCCCTGGATGAAGCCATCGGCTCTCTGCTGCTTCCGTCCAGCACGAGGTGGGCAAGAAGCCCTGCGGAGTCTGATGGCAGCGTTTGGGGACTCATCGTCATCTTCGCTGCTAGAGACGGTGCGCAAGGGAGACCACCATCCACAACCCACATTCAGCTCATGGTGAAACTGGCTGTGGAGGTTTCCAACCTCCTCCGGCCCCAAGTCGAGCTGTTCTGGTGGGCCTGCGTGGAGACCCCACTTCACGCGGGAAGGGTGGCCTGATGCCACCAAATGGCAGAAAGCGTCCTTATCTTCATCAGACCTTCTCTTCCTGAGGATCAGAGCTGTGGCACTGCGTCGCGCAGGGGTCGGAACAGTGGAAAGGCAGGTTTCTGCTTAGGGGCTGTGAGCCGCCCCTCTGGAGGGAGGACAGTGGACTGGCTCCCAGCGGGTCTTCCCATCCTCTATCACTAAAAGTGGGCCAGCAAGACACCGTCTGGCCACTCGCCCAGGAAGGACATTTCATGTTGGGAGATTCGCACCTGGGGGTCGATCATAGGACCTGGGACCATGTTTGTCCTCAGAGCCCTGCTGTCCCTCCATGCAACCCTCACTCCCCACTCCATGTCAATGTCCCCGCCAGGGACAAACCTGGGACCACAGAGCCTGGGCCTTGAACAAAGCCTGTCTGCCCAGGAAAGGCTGGCTCCTCCCACACCCTACAGATGCCTCTCATGGCCCCACATGGAGAATACGCCCTGGGACCCCCGGGGACCCCTGAGTCTGCCCCAAAGCCCCGCGTGAGAGCAAGGGTGGACGGCCCGGCTTCAGGCCCCCCCTTGACGACCCTCACGCTGAGTCCTTGCATTCTCGTGTCAATAAAGCCCAGGGCATCATTGAAAGTATTCCTCAGGACCCAAACTGGCACATTTTCTTAGTAGAATTTTAAAATGTGAGAAACGAATGAAAGGTATCTCCTTCCTCCTCCTTAGTGAAAATATTCAGATTCCATAAGCTTAAATTATGCATAAACATCCTAAAACCGGACACAGCGCTGTTTGTCACCAAGGTCCTGCGGCAGCCGAGGACACGGGGCAGAGAAAAGAGGAGACATGGGGCCCAGGGTCCCACCTCGGACCGCTGTGTCCCAGCGCGGCTCTGCGACCTCTCCAGGCGGTCCTCCTGTCCCGCGGGAGGACGGGGCTGTGGCCCCACCGACCGTCCGCCTCCCACACGCCTGTGGACCTGGGACGCCCCACAGGAGGCTCCGTTCTCTCCTCACGCCGCTCTCCCATCCTGTCCGAGTTCCGCCCTACAGAGACTTAAGAAAGGAAGACACTGACCAGGTCTAGGAAAACACAGGCAATTTTTTTAGAATTCGGTTTTATGTAACCAAATGTGTGCATGTTCGGTATGCGCCCATTAATGACCACGGGTGGAAACAAACAGGAGCTATGCTGGCCGGTTACCCCGTCAACAAGGGGCTCCCCGGGGCCGGCGGACACCCTCCCGGCAGAGAGAGGAGGCGCCGTTCATGGATGCGACGGCTCACGGCCTGCTCTGCCGGGCTCTCCCGAGAATGAGCGCCTTCCCCGCGAGGAGCGTGTGAGATCCGGCCCCTCTGGCGGGAGGCAGGGACTCGGTCCCAACACGTGCCGGGTGGGAGAACTCATCCCCTCAGATACGCCCCAGGACCACAGCGCTGCCCCCGGGGTGTGGGTCCCGCCAGGTGCGGGCGGGGACGCTGGGGCAGCTACGTGCTGGGCTCAGAACCTCATCTCTTCTCGGATCTCACGGGTGAGGTGAGCTCAGCGGGACAGACAGAGCTGCTCACACGGCCCCCGGCATACAGCAGGTGCTCAGTGGTGGCCCAGGCGTCTGTTGAGGGACCGGCGGCAGAGCAGGGTACACACTGGGCTCCGGTCAGGACCCCAGGACGACATCAGTGTCCAGCTCCGCACCAGGTTCTCTGCCCCTTTCTCCGCACTGGGCTTCGTTGCAGACGCAGACGGGAGCCGCAACGACGGGCTGGAGGTCACATCAACGGAGCGTTTCTGCCCAGAGCCGAGCGCGCAGGGGCTGCCCGTGCATAGTCCCACCATGGCCCCCTCCATGGCCCCACCAGGACCGCAAATCCAGCTCCCCCAGACCTGTGACCCACACACGCTGGAAGCTGCCTGGGTGGGAAGCGACAGCCACACCGTCCTGTCTCGTGGCCGACCGTGGCCTCTGCCGTGGCAGGCCACCTGCGTGTTTTTGTGACGTGGAACGGCCCGTGTGCGATACGGCAGCTACTAGCCAAATCCCAGTGGAGGGAGCGGGGATGCTGGCCGGATTCTCCGACGTCCGCACGCAGGGCGATGGGCAGTGCTCCCGCTCACCAGGAAGCTGCCCACGACTGACCGAGGGAGCCCACGGCATCGCCGAGGGCAACAGCCCCAACACAGCATCGGACGTCAGCGCCCTCGCCGGCAACCGGCTAACTCGGGGCCTAACGCAGGTTCTTGACAACGTGGAAATGAAAGAAGATACAAACGGGGAAGTGGAGACTAGAGAAGGGAAATGTTTTCCACTCGCAGAGGAAATAAGATCCCAGGCGAAGGCCCGGCGCACGGGAGGCCACGGAGCCACGCTGCGCTCCCAAGTCTCCTTCCCTCCACGGGGCACAAACTGGGCAGATGCTAACTGAAGTGAGTTACGCTTTTCTTTCCAAAGTACGGTGAGGATTTATTTTAAATATCTCTCTTTTCAAATTTTGCTGGTGAAAGATGCTAAGAGACTTTCCCTTGAGGGCAAATAATAGCTTCTCCAATCACTAATATTCTAATACTCAGAAATCCAGAGGAAGCCCGTCCCGCTGGCAAAGCAGCAGGTATGGTTTTAACATATTGTTAGACCTTAAGAGGGTGCCTTGTTGTGTGAGAGGTTTTTGTTTTCCATAAAATGAAACAAGCACTGTTTTACAAGAAAATATATTTTGTAAATAGTGAGATTCTTAATATAAATTTTACGGTGGCTGTAATGCTGTGCTCACCTTATTTCATTGTGTTACCAGGTAAGATGACAGAAATTCTTCTTGAGTCACACTGATAAAAGTTCCCTGTTTGCTGTTTATCACACTGATAAAAGTTTTCGAAACATCGAGCTTTTTTTCTCCCCAAGGCCGATAAAAATCTCGCCAGCGCACGCACGTTAGTGTCTCTGCTACCCTCTCGATACAATCTGGAAGCTGTCCCAAGGCTGAGCTCAGGACAGTCGAGACGCCCGGGGGGCCAGTCGGTGAAGCATCTGACTTGGGCTCGGGTCATGATCCCAGGGTCCTGGGATGGAGCCCCGCGGATCCCACCGGTGTCCAATGTCAGAAGTGACTTGGACATACACAAAATGTTTGAGCACATTCGCCCTCTTGGAACAAACGGTACTGCTCAGAACACGTATGACGGTTCAGTAACGTTCTCGTGGTGGGAAAGGGGTGGCCGGGACCAGATCCAGGACAGCGTGGGGCAAGTGAGGAGGGCCATTCATATGTGTGAGCCTAACGACTCCCCTCCGGGGCCAGGCTCGAGCCTGGCTGTCTGGCCCTCCAGCTCCAGGGTCAGTCAGAGCAGAGCCAGCCTGGGGGCTTCACAGGGCCCTTTCCATCTCTCCTGAGGGCTGGCCCCTCCCTCAGTAAGAACCACGTGTGGACAGTTTGTTGGGGGTGGCCCTGTGTGCAGACGTGGGGTGCTGGGCTCCCCCAGGGGTGTCCAGCTGGGCGCTGTTAGAGCCGCCGCCGGCTTGTCTGCAGGCTGAAGCAAGGGCCCAGAGACCGGGGATCCCTCTGCAGGGGAGGGAGGGAAGGAAGACGCAGCCCGGGCACATGCCCCTAGGCGGGGACTGTCAGGTGAGAGCTTGCAGCAAGTCCCCAGCCAGAGCCTTGGGGCCCCGACCAGAGGGGTGCAGGCCCGGAAAGGCCGGTGCCGGCCCGCAGAGAGGCGTCCACGGTCTGGGGACACAGGCACGCAGTGTGAGCAGCGCTGTCAGCCGGGACCGCGGCGGATTAATCAAGTTGATGTTACCCATCCTGATTAAACAATGAGGCATCCTGGGGTTTCTGCCGTCTGTCCCGATGAGCGCTCATCATACGGAGTGCAAACCCCGCACAGCTCCCTCGGGAGCAAACTACCTTTTAATTTGTCCCTCTAAAGATTAATTCCATTGTTATGGAACCTGTATGATAAGCACCGTAAACTCATCATTAGTCATTTTCAAACAATCTGACCTCCCCACCACACAGAATGCTCCACTTTCCAAGAGGTCTTTCTGGGATCTGGAGACTGTCACGCGAGTTCAGGAAGAGGGGAAAGAAAGCACATGGTACCGTGTCTGTCCTGTAAATTCACAAAGATGAGAATGGCTGAAAGGGCTTCTTGGTGGGACTTTTCAAATTTTAGCCGCTGAGACGGAAAACCAAGGGAGAGCCAAGGTCTGTCCTGACACTGTGACACCTGCTGGAGGCGGGGGCAGGTGGGCAGGAGAGGCAGCGGGGAAGAGGCTGTACTGGGGTCTCAGGCCGCCAGCCCATCCAGCTCCAGAATCTCCCCAGGAGGGTGTGCATGTCAGTGTCCTGGGGTCGTAACAGAGCCCTCGCCCAGGCAGGCTGCCCCACGTACTTGCTCCCTCCCAGTCCTGGAGGCGCAGGCCCGGGATCAGGGTGCAGGCAGGCCCGCGCTCCCTCGGAAGGTGCCGGGAAGGGGTTCCAGCACACGCCCAGTGTCCCCACAGTGTTCCCTGGGGTCTCTGCTGTGTCCTCACCTCCCCTTTTGTAAGGACGCCGTCATTGGATGAGGACCACCAGCCCCCAATTGACCTCAACTCAACCAGTTTTACCTGCACGACCTTGTTTCCGAATAAGGTCACGGCCTGCACTTCGGGGGGTGAGGGCTTGAACACAGGAATTTTCGGTGGGGTGTTTTCAACCCACACAGCTGACTTGGAAGATGTGACCAGTGAAGTGACTGATGAGGTCCAGAGGGACATGGGCTATCTCCTGGCGCTGGCCAGGGCTGGGACTGGCCTAGAACCAGACCAGCCCAGCCCAAAAGGTTGGAGCCTTTCCAGAGTCCTTTCCTCTCCCAAAACTCGACTCTGCCTCAGAATAAGGCCATGCAAAGAAGCCCCTGGGCTGTGTCAGAGCCGTGGAACGCGGGTGACAATGCCGGCTGCTACCAAGGCGGGAGAAATGGCCAGTTCTGGGGTGGGGCCTCTGCAGACCAAGGTGCGGAACCCATGAGGTCTTTCTAGCCTCCTTGCCTCCAACCCAGTGGGACTCCTCTTGTTTCGAGCCGTCGTATCACAGGAGACCTCCGCCACTCAGAGATCCGACGTCCTTGATGTGTGCACGTGGGCCGTTCTCTGCCCCGCTCTCTCCCCAGAAGCTGGAAAACGTTTCCAGAGCTTGGGATTTCCCCACAGTGTCAACCACAGTGAAACCAGGAAGCCACTGCTGGCCAAGTGACGTCCTTGCCAAATAAAAATTCCTAGCGGCCAGAGTTCAGAGTTCAAGAATTCACATTCTCACTGTGCGGAGAAGCTAAGAGTCTTGGCATTTCAGAATTCTACACGAAAAACCTCTTTCCCCCACAGATGGAAGAGACTACAATTACATGGACGGTCAGCTTTCTGACCACTGTCAAATAACTCCATGCACACACGAGGGTGCTCCGTGCCCTTCCCTCCACCGCTCTCCGTCCAGACTGATTCTGGCTCTCCAACACCCATTTCTAGGTGCTCTCCTGCCCTCATCACAAGACTCACGAGACTTCCCAAGCAGGTGTCATCATTCCCACTTCCGAACCCCTGGCCCTCTCGTTCCTTCTGCTTAGAAAGCTCTTGCCCTTGCTCCTTGCCAGTCCCTGGGATGCTTTCAGTGTTTAAAATGAAGGCTAATATTCTTAATAAATTAAGAGCTTCTATAAACCAATAATAAAAACATCCAGAGAAATTGGCCAAAAGTTTGGCCCATTTCAGAGAAGAGAAAAAGCACCGGGAAAAGGAAGGCGAGGGGGAGGCGGAGAGGAGGACCGGAAGAGGAGGAGGGAGGAGAGGAGAGGAGAGGGGAAGGGAAGGGAGGAGGAGGGCAAAACAGGGAGGCGGATGACACTTAAGGGGAGGTACATTTTCACCTGTCCAAGCGGCCACCCTCGGCAGGCGCTCAGGGCAGCAGGCACGACGCGGCTCTGCTGACAAGGACCTAGATCCGCGCATTTGAGGGGACGTTCAGTGCCACGCTGGGAAAATCCCGGACCATGCGCGCACCCACCAGTGCGACGATCCCGAGAACCGATCCGAAGGAAGGAGGGGTGCGCCGATGAGGAGGACCGAGGAGCTCCTCACAGAGATTCTATCCACAGAGATGGACACCGGCCCAGGAGACTGCGCGGCTGTTCCGCGGCCACACCAGTCTGGGGCAGACACACCAGTCTGCCGCTGCTCAGAGCGCGCGGGAGAGACAGGTTGACGTGGGAAAAGTCAACACGCTCTCGGGAGGCAAAGGCGGACGGCGGCACCACGGGTGCCACGATCGTGTTTCTCTGCGTGTAGACACGTGCCCACGCCGAGCGCGGTGCCCAGTACCTACGGAGGCGCTCGTCACGGACGACACACACAGAGCACAAAGGGCGGGCGGGGGAGGACGGCAGGGAAGGGAAGGCGCTGGGAGGAAGGACGTTCTGAAAAGATCATGCGGACGTGCCCACAGTTTTCTCCCCGGGTGAGTCTATTCTTTTTTTTGAACTTGTTTGTGTGTTCTGATCCGGGGACAGTAGCTGTGTCCACGCTTGTTCCACGAAATAGTAACAGGAATTAAACTAACACACAAGGAGATTCCACCCCTCCCTTAAAAGCCACCTGAAATCGCCGTCGGTTTGTGGACGCGGTCGGCAGCGCCCCCAGCCCGCTGGCGTCCCCTGCCGTGAACGTGCACGTTTGCATCCCCCACGGAACGAGCCCTCTGGAACGCCAGGTAGGAGCCCTAGTGGCCACCTCGGGGCCGGGGCTCCCGGTCCGGAGAGCGACGCTGTGTTCATGGCACCCAGCGCCCGCGGCTTAGCCTGGAAGGAGAGCGGGCAGTCCTTGGAAGTCACTGACCCCAGCCGAGCGCCTGGTGGCTGAGGCGGATGCAGGATGACCGGGAGAGACACTCAGTCCAGTCTGGCTGGGCGAGGAGGAAGCATTTAGGAATCCACCACGCAGCCCGGGGTAGGCCCGGGAGCTCGTCGGGGCAGAAACTCAGCTCAGTCACTGAATGAAATATTCCCTTCCCTTCCCGCAGGAAGGGGTTATGGCTGACAAAATCCGTCTCAGGACACAGACACTAAAACCCTAGTGACCAGCTTCCTCTTACTGCTTCTTTGAAACCCACAGAGAGCTTGGTAGAGCTTTTTTTTTTCCTCATAAAATAATTAATACATGAGCCCAACTGACATGTCTTCCATAAAGGACAACAGTGCCCTCGCTCCAACCCAACTTGCCCACCAAAGCCGCGGTGCAGCATCTGAGGGAACCCTTGGGAAGCAGCGAAGCCTCGGGAAGCCAGAACAAAGCTGGCTCGACCTGAGGTCAAGCCCCGCACGCCTGCCGAGGTCCGAGCGCGGGCGGCCGTCGCCCGAGCTCCAGGTGCCAACCAGTGCGGCAGCCCCCGCTGCCAGCTGAGACCCCACCCGCCGACGGAGCACGAGCCCAGAGGACGCCTCTCCTTCCCCCCAGCGGTGCCTCTTAACCACTCCCCACGGGGTTCTATCCGAGTGAAATCCACATAACGGAACACGCGCCATCTTAAAGGAACGAGTCCATGGCGTTTCCTGCCTTCACAACCTGCGCCACTAACAATCCCATTGAGTCCCAGAACCCCAAAAGGAAACCCAAAACCCATGAAGGAGTTCCCGCTCATCCCGCTCCCCGGCCCCGGCCACCGCCGTGCGCTTGGCGTTTCTGGGGCTCGGGCCGTCCGGCCCTTTCTCACAGCGGGCTGAGACGGTAGCGTCCGTGTCTACGCGCTCCCGCGGTGCAATGTCCTGCACCGTTGTAACATGCGTCAGTGCTCCGTCTCTTTGTGGCCGAGTAATGGCCATTGGATGGACAGACCAGCTGAGGACTGCGGCCGGCAGTGACCCTCGGCCTGGCTGCCGCCACTGTGGTGCCCCTGCTGTGCAGGCCCGAGGTCTCCCGGGGCCACCCCCGCCGCCCACTCTTGGCCCAGAGCCCTCATCCTCCGCGTTCATCGAACCGACCTGGGGTGTGGAGGGAGCTGCCTCTTGGAACGGACGACACCCCCAACTCGGCCCACTTGTAGGAACTCATTCCCCACGTGTACCTGGGCCCCAAGAGGGTTAGTGCAGCCGTCGGGGGGCAGCGACGGTCAGGAGAGGGCCACAGCCAGTAGGCGATTCTACCCGCTGCCCTTCCACGGGTGGTGGGATGGGCCTCAGCGCATGCTCTCTGGGGCCAGTTCTGTGGCCTGCAGTGCCCACCCCCGGGGAGTGAGGGCAGGGCCGAGGGGCCAGACAGGCCTTGGGGATGCAGGCCTGGAACTGCCCAGGGCGTGGGCAGCGTGGGAAAGTGCTGGAAAACCTTCCACAGGGCAGGCTTACGGGCCCTACGGGATTCACTCTGCTGTGGGTGAGATGACACTGAAATGCCCTCCAAGAGCAGGCTCTGGGAGCGATCTTCACCTGCAGACTCGCAGACTTGAACGTGGAAGTCAAAAGCGCCGGCTGTGCTGTGGTGTGGCCCATGTGGCCCCACCGGGCATACTCACTCGAGCTGCCGTAGGACGGGCCTGTAGAAAACAACTGCTCTCCCCGGGGGCTTTTTGCTCTGTTGGATCTAATTTTCTCACTTCAAGAACGTGCTCTTCTCCCAACTCTCTTCAATCACCAAAGACGAGACAAAACTTCACCCCAAACATTAGCTGTATCGTCTGCTCTCGCTTCCGGTGCTGGGTGCCACCGGCCACGGGGCCACCTGCAGGCCCACGAGACCCAGGGCCCGGGAGTGGGCAGGTGACCCTGGGGAGAGGACATGCCACCCAGGGCTGGGCAAGGGGCACCCCTTCACCAGGAGGGAGCCCACCACGGCTCCCGTGCCCGTTGTCCACCGCGCTGTCCTTCCCCAGCCCACCCTCCTCCCTCTGCTGTGCCCGCCGTCCAGGTGCCAGCAACGCTGGGCACATGGTGGCACTCGGCCTCCGGGTCACCCGGGGCAAACCCGCCGGCACCCAACCCCTCGGCACCACTCAGGGTTGACCCGTCTCCGGGGGCCCAGACCTCTCTCCATGCACACGGACCAGAACCACTTCAGAGGACCCCCTTCATGCACGCAGGGTCCTCACCCAGGAGTGGGCAGCCTCCCCTCCATGCCCCTGCCTCCTGCAGCCGCGGGACCCTCTGCTCCTGCAGTCACCGACTCCATGCTGCGGTCGGCACCCTGCTGGGCTCCCCAGAATGTCCGTGCCCCTCCCCCACCCGGCCTCTCCAGAGCTGCCCGCCACAGCTGCCCTGCACCTGCAGGCGGTTAACCGCAGAAGTTACGGGAACACGGGACAGCCCTCCATGGCCATCACGAACCGGCCAAGAGCGCAGGAGGCCCCGGCAGCAAATGTGACATGCTCCTGAGTCCCAGCCTACACGACGCTCGCCTCTTCAGCGCCCCAGACCGATGGCTGGACTTTGCTCAGAGGCTCGTGGGGGTGAACGTGGTGTGGGGCGAATGCCGGGGACGCTCAAGCACCAGCAGTCACAGCGAGAGCCCCCCGTCAGGAAACGCCAGGCCCGGTCTGTGGGCGCATCTCTGTCCGCTTCCAGGCTTTATCTTCCCGGCCGATTCCTCTGGTCTGTGGCAGTGTCACCCACCGGGTCATACCTGGTTACCTCCGACTAAGAAACCAGGCCCCTTTTCCGCACATCCCCTCACACCAGCATTCGAGGGAGGAAACGCCGGGCGGGGAGGTGGGGGGGGACGACGTACGTGTCCCGTCCTCCGTCTTTCACCATCACTAGAGCCCTTCGATGCTGCCGAAAGGACAGTCAAATGTCCATAGGAAAATCTGGAGACGCCAGGTCTCTGCCAAGGGCGGCTGCTGGAACCTGGCCCCGGGAAGGAGCCATGGCCCACCCCTGGCACCGTGACGGGCCAGGGGTGTCCCAGCAGAGACTCTGCATGGGTCAGCAGCCCAGTCAGTGATGTCTACCCTGACAGCGCTATAGTGAGAGTCCGATCTCATTGCAGGTCCATGAACCAAAGTCTGCGTGCACCGAGGGGACAGGGAGAGGACGACAAGACTCTATGGGCCATTCCTAAGGGACAAGGGCTCAACCTCCAGATTCAATCACTGGAAAGCCGGCCAACTACAAAGCCATGACTCAGAGGGAAAAGGGAGACGAGGGTCAACCTCCGTTTTATAACCTGGCATGGACTAGCTCCATTTTTTTTTTTAATTAAACTTTCTGCCTTTTGGAAGCTTATTTTCACTGAGCTGATTGGCTCTTATTACATAATCCATGTAACTGGTAGATTCCAGAAACTCTGAACGGAACAGCAGAAAAACAAATGTGCCTTGGATTGCAGATTAGTGGCAGCCCTGCCTACACTCCCCCGCCGCCTTCCTACCGGGAGCTGAAAACCTGCCGCACAAAGGCAGGCGCTCCCTGACAGCTCGATTCCGGGAGATGGAACAAAGCCGTGCAGGGAGGGGGCGGGACGCATTTAGTCCCTCCAGGGCCTGCCACTGGGGGGGCCCTGAGGCCGCGGTGCCTGCGGAGAGCTGGGTCCTAAATCTTTGATGAAATGCATTATATTTAGGGGGAACGGCTGGAAATTGGGACTGATGTACTTTGCCTGCTGTGCCTGGGTGTTTAATGTCCAACAGGCAGCTGCGGCGGGTGTGTATTCACCGCCCGCTTCTGCCTTCCTGGCGGTCTGAAGCTCCCCGCGCTGCGGGTTGAGAGTACATGGGAAATGTTCCAGAACCGCACTGCCGGCTACCTGAACAGAACTTAGTAAACACTCAGGGTGAAAACGTACGTGACAGAAAGCAAGGCAAGCGCCAGGCATGACTCTCAGCACGCACAGGCGTCACGAGCTCTCCTCCCGCAGGGCGGGCCGCGAATATCCGGGGCTCCCTGGCCCCGGTGCGGTTCCCACTGCCTTTGTGCCCCAGGGTGGCCACGTGCAAACCAACAGGTGTGGCTGTTTTCCAGCCAAACTTCACTGAGGGCCACTGACATGCGAATTTCGAGTCACTTTTGTGTGCCACCAACACCATTCTTCTCTTACTTTCCTTTAGCTATTTAAAAATGTAAACACCTTCGCTCACCAGCCACACGAAATTGGGAGCGGTCCCCAGGCGGTGGGAGGCCGAACTCTGCTCTAACAGCCTCAAGGATGCTCCGTCTCACAGCCGCAGCCCGGGGCCCTGTGCTTAGAAAAAAGCAAAAAACAGGTGGATTTTCTCCTCTCAAGGACTCATCTAACCTAAGGTGTCTTTACGGTTGATGAACGTTGGAGCGCAGATCTCCCAGGGCGTCTGGCTCCCTGGCGAGGGTTTTAAGATCATGCTTTCTGGCACTTGAAGAGCTCGCCATCCATCCCACGTAACCCCGGCCGCTGCCGACAAAAGCAGAGATGGGGGTAACAGGCCGCTCATCTTTGGGGAAGAGCTTATTTCTGCTCACTTCAACATCTTGCTTTTCTATTCACAGCCCACGGTCCAGACACCCTCCGGGCACCCGGGGTCCACGCACCCCCACGTCCAGGCCCCCGGACTTCACAAACGCTCTCTCGTGGGCATGACACGGACCAGAATCGAGCCAGACGGCTGCACAGGTCTCTGGCGACACGAATGTCCTCCAGTCCAAGAGAAATACTTGAATGGTGAACAAGAAGAATTCTTCCCGGTGCTTCGGCCGGGCAGAGGTGAAACAATGAGGAGGCAGGAGGCTCCGACAGACCATTCAGTCGAGGACAAGGCGGTTTTTTGTTGGTATTGCTAATGGACAAGGTCGGACACGCTGTGGGTGACACAAACGAGAAAGAGACAGAGCAAATGAAAGTGATGTGTTTGGAGTACCCTTATCTGGCCCCAAAACCGGGCAGACCAGTCCCACTGTCGGGCCGCGCACAGCTGCGTCCCTGAATGGTCTCCTCGTTGGACGGGGCAGCGTTTTCTGTATTTTTCTTTGAACTGCTGGTGCAGATCAATGCTTTGCAGCCGGCAGCTCAGGTTCCTGCTGCTACGCTACCTCCGTGTTTTATCCTCAAGGTGATGTCAGCAAAACCGAATAATTATAAAATGGCCTCCTTGTGGCACAGCTCTTCCCACAAACGGAAAATACACATCCCAGTTATTACGTGGACTTCCTCCGGGTGACTTGGGCTGGCTGGAAAATCATCCGTGCTCGCGTTCGGTATTTTTGTAGGAGACATCGAAGACATGGGACAGTCCTCTGGACTCCCCTCCGGAGGAGAGGAGCGCCCGCGGAAGTCCGGAACCGGAAAGTAAAGTGCTTCTCGCACTCAGCTCCTCACGGGCACCTCGGGGGTGCCGAGCCGCCTCCCCGAAGCCCCGAAGCCACCAGGCTGTCCTCCCGGGACAGGGAATGGCCAAGCAGGGGTTCTGGGGAGCACACGGAGTGAAGGGGGGGGCAAGGCTGCTGCCTAAGAATCTGTTCCCACCACGGACAGCAGGTGACTTAGTCTGTATTTTTTAAATATGCAAATGATTTCGGCACAGAGGGGTTTACGTGGCGGAACGGCGGCAGGAACCGCTGGCTGCGGCTGGTGCCGGTCCAGGCTCTGACCCATGCAGCACGCATCATGGCGTCTCCTACACTCGCCCCCATCTACCCTCTTCAGGCACATGTCTGACTTTTCTGTCCCACGGGCACTGTCGACTTTTCTCTAAAGCAGGCATGAGTGCATGAGGGCCGTCAAGCCAACTCCGGCCCTGTCTGCGTTGCGAGTAAAGGAGTATTATACACCACCATGCCCGCCCCTGGCATCCGGTCTGTGGCTGGTTTTGAGCCGCACGGGTGGAGATGACTGGCTGTGACGGACACCGATGGCTGGCAAAGCTCCGAGTATTCGCTATCTAGGCCTCACCGAACAAGTCTGCCGACCCCAAAGGAGACGAGCCCCGAGTACCACAGCGGCAAACGGGCAGAGCAGACCCGCTGGCTGGGACTCCCGCTCTGCCCTCAGCGGCTGTGCGGTTCCCAGAGCCTCGCTCGTCGACACTGGGCTCCCCACCTACCTCACCGGCTTCTCCGTTACTCAGCGAAGTGGCCACCACCTGCTAAAACCTCCACGGAGGGAAACCAAGAAAGCACCCAAGTGCCCCGCAGCGCCCGTGTTCTTCTGGTCCTGATGCTCCCGCGCTGGCTCCTCCCCCGTCCCTCCTCG
>RCUC01142120.1:0-30714 GCA_003697995.1 Taxidea taxus jeffersonii | reverse complement strand
AGGGGAATGCAAAATACCCAATTTCGCTCAAAGTCTTGATCTGCAGAGAATGGCCCAGGCACTGTCAGCAGGTTAATGGGGAATCCTGTTTTCTCAGACAGTTGGAGTTAGTATTTATTATGTTATCACCTACCCTTTAGAATACAAGTACCAGAAGGACAAGGTCTGTGGTTCTCTATCATCCCATGCATTTCTAGGACCCAGGAGATTGTATGGCATGACATGAGTGCTTCACAGTGTTATAGAAAAAAAACCCAAAACAACAAAATGAGCTTCTCTGGACATTTTTCTGAACCTTTCTGATAATGTTCTTAGACTTAAATTCAAACATCTACCCCTGGTCCGTAACTTCAGTGTTGTACATAAAGTCAGCACATTTTTAAGATCAATGACGTCTTGAAGTCAGCTATTAGCGGCAAAAGTCAGCGCTGCATTAGAGAGATATGGTCATGCCCTGTTTTATCACAAAGGAGCAACATGGAAAATATTCTCTGATAAATATCCTACCAGTAAATTAAAAACAATAAGCAAATACCTTCAAATTACTTTCACAGTGTATTTTGTATGTCTTTCTGTTTGAATATTATTTATGAAGGATAATTTACTGATACTGCTGTTACCCCAAATTATATACCAAAGAAAATTAAAAGCACTACACAGGAGGAAATAATGAATAGTAGCATTTAATTAAAACCGAAGTGAGTACAATCAATGCCTGTCTAATACAATAATGAGCTTAATTTAATTTTCATTTAATGGAAAAAAAATGAAACTTAAATCAACTGCCTATGGAATTAAATGACAGCAATTTCAAAAACGCAAGTTTTTCTGAAGCAGAGTCCTAAGAGAATAACAATGACTAAAAGCAATGCCAGCTAACAGGTCCATATCCGTTTTTCAGTAGAGTTAGAGGGGATTGTTAATAGCAGAACGATGCATTTTGAACTTCTGAAAAGCAGAATTAACTAAAAAGCAATACTCTTTCTGAACTTTGGAGTCATCAAAAAAGTAGACAAAAATTGGATTTCTAAGGATTGCCAGTTTGGAATCATGATCCAAAAGGTACTAAAATAAACAGATTGCCACATGGGGGAGAATGAGTCGTGGCGTCCTACTGGATCTCTGCAGGCAGGCAGGGCAGCAAGTGAGGGGGTGGAAGGAACTGCCAAACCCCATCAGCCTCTGTGGATGTGGCTGAATTTGCAGCTCCAGGAAGAGGGCTCAGGTTAGATAACGAAGTGGGGGTGTTTTCCCAAGTCCTGGCTTCAACAATGAGGAAAGGCAGGTGCGCTCCGTCAAGACTCCTATTTACGAACTTCAGCTTCAGCTAAAGAAAGCACTCTACTTGAGATGGTTAAACCATGCAAATGTGAAATGGGAAGCAATGTGGCATGGTGTTCAGAGCATCAGATTCAAGGTCAAAAGTCCCATCTCTGTGGCTTAACATTCTGTGACCGTGGGGCCATTCACTTAATCTCGGAGGCCCAGTTTGCTAATCTGTAAAATGGGGTTAGTGGTAGATGATTCAGAGGATAAGGAGACATTTACTCAATGCCTGCTATGTACCAGTCACTTCATCAGGTATTAAAGATTATTTCATTTCTTTTCCTGCCCACTTACTGGTCTAATTGTCATTTTACTGAGATAGAATTGGGGCCATAGTGTGTGTCTGCCCCCATCCCCGCAGGCTGCATGCTGTCTCTTGCTTGCTTCTGGAGCTCAGCCCATATTCAAAGGCAAGAGGGGCCCAGTGTGACTGGAGTTATTTTGGTCTTCTCTGCTCAGCTCATTTTCTTGCATTGTTATTTTTTTTCTGCTGGATGCTTCCACAACAGCTATACACACATACACATTCACACACATACACACACACACAGACACACATGCCAACAGCCCTCCACGTTCTGTCTGTCCTACTTAGACTCAACTTTATAGCAGTGAGGATCATCTCATATGTACTTCTAGGTAATCCCAGGACAGTTCTCTGGACGAAGCAGGTGCTATTAATATATGCCTATGTAAATGACTAAACTGGCATTCTCTTGGTTTTGCAGGCTGCTTTTTAGGCAACTGACAACTTCCTGTTGTTTATTTCTGGATAATCTGTCACCATGCTGTATCAGATGGTGCCTAGTTCCTATTACATAAATTGCGTTTCATCCTGCTGTTGTATTCAGCAGAATGCTGGGGTCATTCCCTAACCCCCCAAAACTGATACTCAAACATGGTGACTCATCAGCTCTCCTAAACATCTAATTAATCACAGCAGCACTGGAGCAGAGCAGCACCACTGGAGGGCAGGTCAAAGCAGTTCCCCCAACACGACTGATCACATCAGAGCTGTAGGTTGGCTTGGGTCAAATAATACTGGTGAGAGTCCAGATAGCCTTCATGGCCATATTGCATAAATTTTGCTGAGGTTGGATGAAAAAGCCAAAAATGGAAAAATATAGGTCTAACATTCTCTTCTTCATGATTTACTCATGATCTTCACCTCCCATTTAGTAGTGATGGTCTATGGGGAGAACTTCAAATTGTTCAGACTCATGGAGACCCATAACCATGGAGTATGTTCAAAGAGGAATGGGGACAATAGCAGTGGGAGTACCAGGTGGGCCTAGAGAAAGTGAATTTTGTTGGCTGCTTTTGATCACAACTTGGTTTTCTTCCATCTGGGAAGGCTCTTGTCTTTGTCTAAGTTCATCACTTTGATTTCAGGGAACAAAGGAGAGGAGTATCACTTTATTAGCCAACTGAATCCAAATGATCACTGGGATCACTGGGGTAGGGAATGGAGCTACAAACTCTAAGAAGAAAGCCAGAAGACTAAAGACTTGCCAAAGGAGAATTCACAAATGGCCATCTTCAGGATTTAAGAAAAAGTCCACTTAAGATTTAGAGATGGAGTATTAAGTAGAGCTGAACTATGCAAATGAATAGGCAAAGGAGATGAAAAAGCCCATAACTATTTATTTATGTTTATATCTCATATAAGTCTGCACATTTCTTAAAACAAGGTCCGTATCTTATTTAGATTTTTACCTTTCTATCCCTAAGGCTTGGCATGATGCCTAGTACTTAATAGATACTGAATAAGTGATTAATTGAGCTAAATATTCTACATGTGTAACCACATCCGAAGATGTTATATTAATACAATGCTTGATCCCGCCCAAAATAACAGAGCATGACAAATATGTTTTGGGGGGCATCATAGGGTGTGTCACAGTAGACTCGAGAAGGATGGGTTAAACTGAAGCAAGTACAGCTGGAACCCAGAAGCTCATTCCAAGGGAGCTGTCTCAGGTGCTGGGACTGGGAAAGGCCCAGGATCTGGTATGTGAAGGACAGGCAGATAGACAGCTGGTTACGCAGGTGTTCTGAAAATGATATGGCTCCACAGAAGAGAGAAACATGTCCGAAATAAGATGAACTATACTGAAATATAGTTATCAAAAATAATAAAAAAGTTATGATGTGGTCATATGTGTGCTTCTTTATTAATGCACTTAATAACTATCTCATGGCAGATCTAATAACATATGTAAATTTGAAGTAGTGATGAGCTTAAATAGTACAATGTCTGCAACAACTGTAATGAGATTTGTGTTTGTGACAAAATCACAACCGCCTTTATTACTGTCACAGCGGTAGATTTATTACCTACATTCACAATTAAGGAAGTGCTAAATTTCTATTACAAGTAGTAAAAATGAAGACGCATTTTTTCCATCCCAGTTCACAGACCTTTCAATTCTGTCTATAGTCCTCTAAGGACCCACAGACACAGGATTAAGACCTCTGGGATAAATATTTGAGAAACATCATCTTATTTTATTCTTTTAACAATCTTATTTTTAATATTCCCATTTTATGGATGGGAAAATTAATGCTCAGAGAATTGAAGAAATATGACCAATGTCTTATACAGCTAGTGAGATATGTAGTGCTGATTCAAAGCCCCACTGAAATCAGATTTTTCCGAATAATGAGCTAGTTTCTCTCCAGTGCCCAGAATAGGACCAGGCCCATACTATGTGCTTGTTAAGTATTTGCTGAATGAATGAAAGAAAGAAAGAATGGGTGAGTGAATTTAACTGGACTGAACGAAAGCCAAACCTGCTTACCTGAAAAGTCCATGCTCTTTCTACTCCCCCCATCCATTCTGTGCTACTATTAAAATGGGACATTTCTCCTCATTTACCCAGGAGGCAGGAACAAACAAGTTCAGTTCCCTGATCTGCCAGACCTGACAGTTGAGCTTTGATTCTAACATTCATGCTGAATATACATACCATGAGCAACATTATTCTATCAAAATTGGAAAACAATTCAACAAATTGAGGAGAGGAGCATCTCAGCAAGGAACATGAGTTCCTCTGGTTTCTCTCGGAAACAGAGGAACTTGTTTATGAAAGAGGTTGTTGTTTTCACTCAACATGTATCCTTTAACTGACAAATTAGTTGGTGCCAGCAGGAAAGGAAGGAGGTAAGGACTGCCAGGAGCTGGGGATGTGGAGGACCTAGGTACTGGGAGAGAGACAATGTAGAAAAAAAAAAAGAAAGAAAGAAATACAGAAGGCCACTCTCTCCATTTGAACAAACCAAATTTTTCTCAAGGGCTTTTCATAGATGTCTAATGTTCTTAACTAACCACACTTAATTTAATTACCTTAAAGGTGAATTGGATGCTGGAAATTCATTTACATAACAGCAATTCTAATGCTTATAAATTGCACAAGCAATTAAACCCTTAAGAACAAACGTATAGGCCATAAATGAAGTATCTATCTAATAGGATTAATCAAAAACTAATCATGAAAAATATCACCCTTGGCCTGACTGAAAGAATACACCATGGTTACCATTCCAAATTACAGTGTTGCTGGGTCTGTTTTAATACTCAGTCACATTAACTGGCAACACTATACTTAATGTGTTTCCATAACCCCTTCCTCCTGATTCAGAAATTCATTTTTCTTTGGGCCGTGTCTTCTTGCCCCAACTCATAGTCAACACTGTTAATCATTATTACAAGTGTGTACTGACTGTGCTTTCCATGGAAGACATGGGGTTCACCACTGGGGACGATTCGAGAAATAAAACATAGTCCCCGCCCTTGAGGCCAGAAGAGACAACAGTGCGAGGCAGAGTTGCTTTGAAGGAGGGAGAGAGAGGCATCAGGAATGGGAAGAGAGACTCAGCACCGTAGGGCAAGACCCCACTTTGGCCTGGACTGTTCAGCTCTGGGTTTCTTTAGTTCCTGGCTCAGTGTGTGGCACACACAGTAGGTGCATAGCAGAAGTTTTATGACTTCACGTTGGGCCAGTGGCTCTGCCTAATAAGCATGAAACCAAGAGTACAGATCTTCTGTTCTTCTGTTCATAGAAGTTCTTCGAGATGGGGGCACCTGGGTGGCTCAGTGGGCTAAAGCCTCTGCCTTCGGCTCAGGTCAGGATCCCAGGGTCTTGGGACTGAGCCCCACATTGGGTTCTCTGCTAGGTAGGGAGCCTGCTTCCCCATCTCTCTCTCTCTCTGCCTGCCTCTCTGCCTGCCTGTGCTCTCTCTGTCAAATAAATAAATTAAATTTTTTAAAAAAGAAAAAAAAAAAGAAGTCCTTCAAGATGGTTTTTGAGGCTGGACGTAACATGGAGACGGTGCTTGGCTAAGTTGGGGAGGTGGCCCAAGGCTGCATGGTTGTACAGAGGCTTATTGTGGATGACATGTAGGTTAAGTGTTCTGATTTTAAAAATCAACTTCATTGTGGTAATACTGGCATGGATCCTTGGCCAAATTTTAAAACAGATTTCTAACCAGATGGTTTGGAAGCATTTAGAAAAGAACGCAGGGATCCCTGAAAAGACACGGTGGATAAACTCAGAAACAAGGCATGTAAGCCAATCTTGTTTCCTCTTCCGATAGGCCTGGCACACGGCAGGTTGGGCAATAATGCAGCAGAGAACGCGCATCTAGTTCCAGCCTTTGCTGCAGTCTCTCCTGCTCTCCATTTGAATAGTAAAATGGACGTGGATTAGCTGGTAACAGTATTAAGGGGATTTATAGTTACTCGAGCGTCAACAGCAAAGGACTGAGGATTAATGCCCACGGCTATGTCCTGCTGGAGGTTTTCGTCCAAAACTGGAAGGCTCGCCAATCAGATTTTCCCAATGGCTTCCCCTCGGTGGCTCACTCCTGACATTCCTGCAGCTCCGGTGGCTGTGAGCACTCCTTTGGTCCAGGCCCTGGTGTTCCCTCATTCTAAAACTGTCCCAGCCAAGGCCAAAGGCATATTCTGTCAGAGTGACGGTTTTCTCTAGTTGCCCCTTAATCCAATAAACTGCCTTGGAAGGGCAGTGAGGGTCCCAGTTAGGACATTTCCTAGAAGTTCCCTGTATCAGTGAGACATTGACTCAGATGCTCTCTGAAGCTTTCCCGCTACCCTTTTTTGGTTCGTCGTCTGAGGAAGCAGACATTAACTTCCAAAACAGAACTGGCTTCCCTCTTGAATGCACAAAGCCCAGAGTAGGCCCTTGATAAATGTTAGTTCCCTTCTGTCTTCCAGCACCTAGATGTGTATCAAGGGGGCCAAGCAAGGATCCCTGAGAGGTGCCCTGCAGAACCTCAGGACTTAGTGATGCAGCCCTCTGAGTCCCTTTTTGCAAGGCCGTGACTTCCAGGATAAAATGGCCTGATGGTGAAGTAGCAGGTTCTTTCTACCGGTGAGGGGTTTTGATGCTGGCAGAGCAGAAGGAAAGCAGTGGCGTGAGTTCAGAGATAACACGGGGCCTCCCACTAACTTGTGGCATTTTAAGGTTTCTCAGTGTCTGGCACACTGTCCCAGCGTCCTCCTATGAGGAATAAGAAGCTGAATCCCAACCTGATGGGTTTAGGGAGGGGTTAGCTTATGTGAGATGGTCTGGATCAGAGCCTGGCCCCTGGGAGATGCTGAATTAAATGGCAGGTTTAAAAATGACTTATAGCGACGATAATCTAAAGAACAGCTGAAGCCTTTGGGTCTTCACACCTGGTATGAGTCCATTCAGGCTCTCCGTTACCGTGAGGGAGACAGCTACAAAAATCTCGGTCAGCCCCAGGGGAGAAACACGTGCTGAGGGGTGAGGGCTAAACTACAGAGAGCTTGGGATGCCTGGGTGGCTCAGTTGGTTAAGTGGCTGCCTTCAGCTCAGGTCATGATCCCAGTGTTCTGGGACTGAGGCCCACATTGGGCTCCTTGCTCAGCAGGGACCCTGTTTCTTCCTCTGCCTCTGCCTGCCACTCTGTCTTCCTGTGCTCACTCCCTCTGACAAATAAATAAATAAAATCTTTAAACAGCAGAGAACTTGCAAAACAGGGCATGTTTAGAGGCTCATGAAGTTCGGAGCTCTGAGATCTGAAAAACCAGCAACCTTTCCCACAATCACTGTGGACTGTGACTTTGGAGTGAGATGGTGGGTCCCAAAGAGGGTGGTGGGGATGTGGGGGCTGATGGGTGCAGCACAGGCTTGGCCCCATCCTGACCCTTCCGTGGTCACTGGCCCACCCCAGAACACAAAGGGGTGGGCTGGGCTAGCTGTTCCCCCAAGTCCTCCCCAGACCTAAACTCTCAGGACTCCTGGTGTGCGTGGTCCTGTGACATGGCATTACGACGGGCCCTTCGGGGGATCTCAATAATTTTGTCTCAAGGCTGAAATCTCAGGATTGACTCACTACCTAGTAAATTCCATGCTATTTTTAGAAGCTCAAAGCTCTTAGAGAGAGAGATTGCATGTGTGTTTCTGTGTGTGTGTGTGTAGAGTCTCGTTCTTTGCTGCTGGGCCTCAGTTAAAGCTATTTTTTCTTCCATCTATTTATTTGTTCTGTAAATATAGTTTGCTTACCTACTATGTTTTTATATTCCCCTAAGCTGCTAGCACATCCTCTACTAAAAAAAAATTCTTCTTGTACGTTTCTATTTTGCATACTTAATTTAATGTACATCAAATAAATCCACATTGCTGAGCCGGACTTAGGGAGTGTGCTGGGTATCTCATGCTCACCCCCAGATCTGCTCTCTGCCCTTCTCCCTGCATCGTGTGGCAGGTGGGAGCTGCGTGAGTACATCCCCAGCTCCCTTGCTTTTCGGCTTCTGGTTGGGTTTGGCCAATAGAAAGACTGGGTAGGGGGGATGGCATTGGGGAATTTCTTTCTTTACTTCCCCTGCTCTGGCATCACCAGTCTGTCCCTCCGAAAACTTACTGCCTCCTCAAGGCTGACTTCTCTCTACAACTTTCTCTGGATTCGAGTAACCACGCCCCCTTTCCCCTTCAGAACTGGGGTGGCCATGGCCTATGGTCACTGCCCCGGGCTACTGCTCTATCCCTGGTGGTTTCCTTACCCTGCGAAAACCTTTCCTAAATAATCTCCTTTCTTAAACGCACTTCAAATTATCCAGTTTGAATCTGCCATCTCTTTCCTCCTGCGAACCCGAATAACAAAAATCATCTGCTCCAAACTCCTCATTTTGACAGAGGGCAAAACTTAGGAAGTGACTTGCCCAAGGTCACTCAACTGCAGGAAGCCAGGTAACAAACTGGGGAAGGCTGTGATGGGATATATAGAGAATGAACCCAGATTTTCCCGTTTCCTGATGTTTAGTCTTTTTTTTTCCCCTGAGTCCCTGAAAAATGCTGTCTGGAGTATCGCAGTGTAATTAATGATGCTGGCACAGCCAATGAGGGGAGCTATGATTTAGCGAGTCTTCTAGAGATGCTGATAAATGTAGAGCACACATTCCAGTTTCAGTTAAGAGAATCCAAACCCAGTTAAAGAAAAGAGCAAGAGAACACGACCTCACATACACCTTTTAAAAGAGGGAAGCTTCATGTAACTCCTGCTCTGAGATTCCCCTGGCCAATGGTCTTGCCAACATGCACTCCGCACCCACTGATGCCAGTTCCTTGCTCAGGAATCTACTGGAACTCCACATGTAGATCAAATGAAGTAACTTAGCTGAAGTATTTTAAAAAGCATAACAAGCTTGACAAAATGCAAAACATTACAGGCACTAAACCTACAAATATCTGATTTAAGGAGAGCATATGCATATAAACAGCCCTTTTGCTTATTACCTATTACATCAGATCCAAGCTCTTTAGGTAAAATTTTAAGGCCCTCTAAAAACTTACTCCCTTTCCTCTCTAACTTCCTCACTTTTTCATTAAGGCAGAGGGGAGTAGAACAAATACAGCCCATCGTGATTCAATCTTGGTTCAGGGTCATGGTGGACGGCTGTGCCCTGCACAAGGAGGCCACGTCTAAGGCATTCATACCACAGATGCTGTAGATCTTCCTGTTTTTTTTATGACAATATTCCAGAAGATGGTAGGAGAGTGGCTTGCTCTGTTAGAATTGGTATATTACAACAATTTTATAGCAGATGAAAGTAAAGTATCTAAAGGAAGGGATGCCTTTCCCTTATATGACCCTCTTCTAGCTTTACAAAAAGCAACTATGAATTTATGAAAGCTCTGTAACCGAACCCTGATTCCCTAATCCAATCAACTGATATCCCAGAGAACCGAGATGACAAATGGCAGATGCCTGTAACCCACCATGACGCCCTTTCTCACCAAACCTGGATGCAAGCCACACCATATCCTAGGCAACCACAATGGGCCAAAAAGGTCTGGCATCCTGGCTGACACCCGTTCACCATCACTGCATTACAACCCCTCACACAGGCTTGTAAGGATCTCAAGATGACGGATCTACAGGGTCTGGAAGGTGATGAAGATTGCTGTCACGTAAGGACATAAAACTGCCCCCAGGGCTCTGGGAATGTTCTCCATATACTTGGCATACCAGTCCCTCTCTTGGCACTGGCTGGCTCCCACCTCTCCACCAGCCTGTGCTTTGCCTCGGACGTTGATGGAACGTGAACAGAGCCTTGGCCTGTGTCAGACACTGGGCTTGAAACCTGGGGCGATCCTGGCTCCCACCTTTCCTCACATCCTTGCTCACTCCAGCTCCCTCAGCTCCCCTCTCTCCTCTGTAGGCTCTGCCCAGCCCCGTGCTCTGTTGTTTTCTACTAACCAGCACTGGGTAGTGATTTGTAAGTTTTTGTAGAACTAATTTTAACTCTTTTGTGTGTCTAGGCCCTGAATCCACATCGTGGAGGCAAATCCCCTGGAGAAAGGATCTTGTCTTCCTTTCAGGTTGAACACCCAGCTCCCACGGGAACACCCCAAGTCATATTGTTTTGGTCATGTCAGGGGCCCTGACAAAGCACTGTCATTTATTATAGCCTAGTCCCTGGTCATCTTTCTCATCTGAGGCTAAGAAAATGAATATAGTCATAAAAGGATTATTACTCTCCTGGTCCAGAGAGTAAATTTAAATTTTTTTCCCTCTCTCAAGTCCGAAAAACACAAAAGTAATTGAGGGCTCCTGATATCTTTATCATACTACCACTTATAATAAGTACTAATATAATCAGTCAAAATATAATTTCTTATGCTATTACTATTAACTTCTTTAGGATTCACTTCTCTTTCCCCCCCTTCTCATTTGGCCAAATGCATTTCAGTAAGTGCATATGGGAACTGAGAGGATGATAGAGAATTATGGGCTTCAGTATTTATTCTATGCTCTCCTAATACTGCAGCTATGTTCCTTCTAGATGAGATGGCGTTTTGACTGTGATGATTAATGTCCAAATATGGTTCTAAAAGCAGGATGGGAAGCATAGTGACCTGGCTGTGGGGGGAGAGGCAGATAGTCTCCATTAAGTGTAAAGCTGCTTAGGCAAGGAAATGCTCGTTGATTAAAATATATATGCAAAAAAACAGAATAATTCTGAAATGAAACCTTTTCAGGAATTTGAAGCCTGAAGGGGCGGGGTATGGGTGTGGAAAGAAGACTCCTGAGGCTTTCCACCTGCTGATGTCTTCATTCCTACAGTGGGAGTTCTGAGTTGCTATCAATGACACCTCTGTTGTCACAAGGTCTGAAATCTGGGTTGCAGCTGCAGACTTGGGCTTGCATGGGAGCACCTGCGACAGGGACGAGGGGCCCCTGGCCCGGCTTGGTCCCACTTGCCACACCATGGCCTTTAGGCTCATTTGTCTGTCAAGAGCTGGGTTTCCTCGCCCCCCTAATTTGCAAGAAGGAGTTGTTGGGCTAGCAACCAGCCCGAATGAGTACGTAATGATATTATCAACCAGCCAAGGGGTTCCACTTTTTCCTAACAATGTCTACCCTTCCCATCAGTAGAGAGGATGTGGAGTGGGCCATCACTGAAACTGAAACATAGTCAGAAGCAGAGGCACTAAGAGGCCAAGGACACTACTTCACAGGAGCATAGCATTCTGAAGCTGGAAGGTCACCTATCCCCAATCCTCCCATTTTGCAGAAAATGAGTCTAAGACTCAGAGTAAACCGCCTTGCCTTCAAAAACAGGCTTATTGCTTTGCTTGTAAAGCTGGCTGGTGGCAGCTGGCATGGGAACACTGAAGCAGGAGCCTCTCCTTCCCAAGACATATGCTGGGCACCCTGGTTTTATGGCACTCGAGAACGCCATACCCCATGACTGCTTTGGGCCTCCTTCTTGGGGATCCCGACATCCACTTTACAGACCCCTGGAGCTTGGATGCTTTCCTCACCATGTGTCTCCCTGACTCTGCTCCTCCCTCTAGCTTGACTCATCGTCCAGCTTATTCACAATTTTGCTCAAGCTATAAATTCCAAATCTGGCTCTCTCCTTCTAGCCCTCCTTCCTTCATGGGTGTTCTCAGCCATTCCCACACAGAACCCTCACCAGCGGCAGTTGATTCCCCCATTCTGACCCATTTCTTCATGACAAACTGACTAACTGACAGGGTCCTCCAGGCTCTTCAGGCTTCATGGTGACATTGCTCTTTTTCAACAAGCTCCTTCTTTTTTTTATCCTTGCTAGCCAAGCAAACCTTTCCCTTCACACCATCTTCCCACCCCGGTGACTGATTTTCTTATTCATCTAACACTTGTCTCCACTTTGTCACCCTGTCACCATCCCTGGGGAGCATTTCAACATTTTACAAATTCCTGGACCTCATAGCGCCTGGACTTATTTTTGGCTGGTGTCCACTCTTGGTCAGCACCACTCTCCTGGACTCTGCCTTCCCACACAGCAGCCCCTTGATCATGATTTCAGATTCAAAATTCCTCTGTGGCCCAACTTCTCTTTCTTCCAGAACCATCTCCTCAACCTCATCATGAACTCAAGTCCTTGACTTCACATCCTCCTTGGATCCCAGTTTACCTCCCATCCAGCCTGGACCTCACCAACAACGGTTCTCTCCACATACTTGCCCTCCTGATGAAGCAGGTCTTTCTGGCCTGCCGCTGACCCTGCCTCCCCATCCCCATTGGGCAAATATGCTATTTGCTCCCTTACTTTAGGCCAGCCCACTGGTCTCCTTACACACACAGGGGCTCTGAATCCCAGCTGGATCCAGTGCTCTACCATTCTCCACTGTGTGCCTGCCTGCATTCCCTAGGACACCATCTCCAAACTCTCCGACTTTTCTGTGGTGTATTCTCAGCTTCTCACTGTTAGCACTTGCTCTGGTGTACCCCCCCCCCCCCAGGAGACAGCAGCCCTGCAGCTCCCTCTTCTTCACCCATTTCTTCCTGATAGCTCCTCCGTCTTCTCATCCTGCCCTCTTGTTTCAAAGGGAGAAGAGATCCCCAGTTCATCTTTCCCAGCCATTCTAGATCCTTCCAGAACATTCTTTCCTTCTCTTTTAATCCCTCTGTCCTTTGCTATGTCTTTCTTCTCTCTCATCCACTGATTCCTTCCAGTTTCTGCCATCATTTTCCTTCCTTTACAATCAAACTTCAATGTTTTATTCTTCATTCACTTGGTATTGTAGTCTTCACTGCCATGCTCACAATGCTCTGAAGATGTTTGCTCTATGAGGGGTTGCCCTTTATTTCCCAACAGTCAAATCCAAAGGCTTTGGTCAACCACTGTCATCCTCTAAAAGGCCCTTCTTGGAACTTTCTGACCCTTCCTTTCCATGTACCTACTTGGCCCAGTAGGTTCTGGACCTGCTCCTGCTCCTGCAGGTTCTGAACACACTTCCCTTGGCTTCCTTTCCATGACACCCCTGGAGTGAGTCCTCAGCACAATTCTATGCCCTCTTCTTCCTCCCTCCCTTGGAAAGCACATACACTTCCATTGGTCCCTTCTCTTCAGGACACTCCATTACATCTCCTGCCTCAAGCTGTCTCTGGACTTCTTGCTAACCCTTTAAAGATTTTTATTCTTATTGTTATATAAAATATGTATATCATGCAGTTTAGCATTGTAACTATTTTTTAGAGTACAGTTCACTGGCATTAAGTTTATTCACCTTGGTCTGCAACCATCACCATCATCCATCTCCAGAACATTTTTCCTCCTACAAAACTGAAGCTCCATACCCATTAAACAACCCATGTCCTCCTACCCCAGCACCTGGCAACACACCATTCCACTTTCTGTCTCTATGAATTTGACCTCTCCTATTAGGGAGCTCATACAGTATTTGTAGTTCTGTGACTGGCTTATTTCATTTAGCAAAACGTCTTCAAGGTCCATCTAGGTTGTAGCATGTGTTAGAGTTTCCTTGCTTTTTAAGGCTGAATAATATTCCGTTGCATGTATGTGCCACATTTTGTTTATCCATTCATCCATTGATGGGCGCTTGTCACTTAATAAACTTTTAATGAGCTTCTGTGTGCCAGGCCCCGTGATAGGCACTGGTATGCCCTGGAGAGTAAACAGACATCGTCTCTGTCCTTGTGAGCTTACGGTCCATGTGGCACCTTCATTATTGGGTGTGAGTTGCATCTCCCCCAATGGGGGTCCCTGGAGAATACAGACCATATATGGCTCCTGTGAAGTCCCAAACCTCTAACAGAGCCTTCTGCACAGAGTTGGTGCCCAGTAGAAATTTGCTGAATGAGGGAATGAATGAACCCAATGAGCACTTGTGAATAAGATCAGTTTTGTCAATACATATCTTGAAATCCTTCTCTTGAAGTTTTGTCCCCAGAGAGTGTTTGCTGTAGAAGCTACCTCCAAACACAGCATGGATCACTAAAGTTTTTATTACTGAGAGATTCTTGTTACGGCATAAATCTTACACTCCCCAGTGTAAATTGCCATTGAACAAGCAGAACAACGACATGGGCATTCTTTTTATCAAGGGCCTAGTATTAAGACAGATTAACTTGGAGGGAACAGCACCAGCCTGGGTATCTGCCCCATCCCTCATTCTTATTGTGATTAATGAGATGGGGCACATATTTTTTTTCTATTCTGCCTGGAAACATATTGAGTTTATGCCTCGTCCCACATTGTTAAATATTGTCTTAGAATTACATTATCTCTTACACAGATGGATGGGTTTGGTGCTGTGTGTATGGCTGACGGTTCTCCTGAAGTGGAACCAAGACTGGTAGGGAATCATTCAGCTGTGATTACAGCTGGAAAGTAGGCAGAGACCTCTAGTAAAACCAGAATATGCAGGTATGTGGTGAATTCAAAAACAAAGGACCTGGGCAAAAACGCTGCCAACCACGACAGGACGAGGGGACGAAATAGGCATGTCTTGATGTGGGTGGCTAACTGACAGTAATGCCATCATGAAGAAGTAGAACCTTTAAGGGGTCATGTCTTTCTATTTGTAACTAGGGGCCATAGCACTGGGTGAGGACTCAGTAAATATTTTTGAAATTAATGAATTTATATTTTTCAGATCATTTTCACATTTACTATTTTAGTCTTTGATCATCTGAGGCAGGTAGGTAGTGAGTTATTATTCCCAATTTACAGGTGGAGAACCTGAGACACAAAGTGGCATGAGTCACTCAGATGACCTACCAGGGAGTGGCTGGGGTTAGTAATCTGGCCTATTAAATTTCTATCCAGGGACTGCTCTTTCACTTAGTTCATTTGTCTTTCCAACAACATTTCTTGAGCAACTACTATGGTCCAGGGTTCTGTTACTTGATTATAGGGGAAGGTTGGAGAGATGGAGAAGACATAATCTCTTTCCTTAGGGATATCATAATTTGTGGAAGATACCATTTTGAAAATAAATCATGACAACCAAGTTGCCAACAGTAAGAATAGAAGCATGGGCACCCTACTGCGCAACGTGGCAGTCCGGGGGACTAACTGCTCAGTGAAGTTGGAAAGGCTCAGTGAAGTTGAGAAGGGAGGGAATTTCAATCAGAGGAGTTTTCTAGCCAGACATGGTGGTTTAAGCTCCTCCTATAACATAAGGCAGTCAAGGGGTATGATATCATCCCTAAAGAGAACACAGTGAAAGGTCGAAAAGATTTCAAACTCATATGAGGGTAGATTAATTGGGGGGAAAAAAGTAACATTATTTGGTTCAGCAGCCAGCAGCAGCCCCACTGGGACTGTTTACAGACATCCACCATGAAGTGAATAGATATGGAAGAAAATTCAGCCCTTGTGTAATGTAAGTGGTTGCAGACATTGTAATAAAACCCACATGAACTCCCAAAGCGATCCCCTGAGCTAATGAATTCTTGTTTGCTACAATTTTGTGGTTAGCCCTCCCAGAGCCAGTCCTTCCCCTAGAGGCATCTCTCCTCATCTGATCATCTTTAGGGTTGGTGTCTCCAAGGTGACAGTGGCCTTGGAGGATGACATCCTAGGGGAAGGGTGTTTGGCTATGTGGGTGCAGAGGCTCGTAGTAAGTCTCCACCAGAGACAGTGTTCTGGGGCAACAGGACTCAGTTTCTTTTCTTCATAACAGAGTTCTCAGAACAGGAACCAAGCTTTGGGCATTTGGCCCCTTTTTCAGACTTGCTTTTCTTTGTATTTTTCTATCAAACAATTTACAACAGAGAGCAATTGCTTTTATTGCTAGGTGAAACCAAAAAGCATAGAACATGACCTCCACCTGGGAGCGATGGGGAGACAATCCAAGAACAAGACTCTCATTATCAAGGAAAAATAAGAATGAAGAATGGTCTCAGGGGCAGACAAAGAGGGCTCATCAGGGGCTAATGTCATCGGACTTTTTAGAAAATGTGTGACTTGACCTGGCTTTAGAGGTTGAGAAAGCAGGATTTGGAGAGGGCAGAGAAGAATGAGAGCATTTCAGGTGGGATATTGGGACGATGGCCTAAGTTATAGCTGAGGAAGTTGCTTAAAGCAGGAGTCAAATGCAGTGGCAAGGACAGAGGAATTGAAACCCTCGTGTTCTGTTGATGGGAATGTAAAATGGGGCCACTACTATGGAAATAGTGCAGTGGATCCTCAAGAGTCAAAAACTGGATTACCATATGACCTAGCAATTCCACACCACTGCAATAAAGCAAATATCAATAAAGCAAGTCAAATGAAATTTCTGGTTTCTTACTATATATAAAAGTGATGTTTATACTCTATTGTGGTCTCTTAAGTGTGCAATGGCATTATGTCTAAAAAAGTGCATGCACCTTAATTAAAAGATGACTTATTGGGGAACCTGGGTGGCTCAGTGGGTTAAAGCCTCGGCCTTTGGCTTGGGCCGTCAGCAAAATGCTGCCAACAGACTTGCTTGATGCAGAGTTGCCATTTTCACAAAAATGCAATGTATCTGTGAGGCACCGGGAAGCAAGGTATGCCTATAGCCAGAAGAATCGAAAGCAAGTCTCAAAGGGATATTTGTACACCCGTGTTCATAGTAGCACTGCTCACAGTAGCCGAAGTGTAGAAGGAACTTCAGTGTCCCTGGACAGAAGAATGAACAAAATCTGGTCTGTACATACAATGGACTATTACTCAGGCCTAAAAAGGAATGAATTTCTAATACATGTTACAACATGGATATCTTTGAGGAGTTGCCTGATGGATACGGAGTTTCAGCTTGGGATGATGAAAAACTTTTGAAGATGGATAGTAGTGATGGTTGTGCAACAGTGTGAGTGCACATATGCAACTCAACTGTACACTTAAAAATGGTGAAGATGGGGGCACCTGGGGGGCTCAGTTGGTTAAGCCTCCGACCCTTGATTTCGGCTCAGATTGTGATCCCAGGGTTGTGAGATCAAGCCCTGTGTCAGGCTCTGCGCTCAGTGGGGAGTCTGCTCAAAATTCTCACTCTTTCTTCCCCTGCACCTCCCTCCCCACTCCATCCCCTCATCATCCTGCTCTCCCACTTGGCAGAGTCTGCTTGAGATTCTCTCCCTCTACCCTTCCCCCACTCTCTCTCTAAATATATAAAATCTTTTAAAAAATGGTTAAGATGGTAAATTTTATGTGCATTTCACTGCTATTAAATTTTTTCTAAAGTAAAAATTAAAATATATACTAAAAAAGTAAGAGATAGGATGGCTTCCAGATACAAATCAGGGCTTAATTTTCACTAATATTTATGTGACCTTAGTGCCCTGCACAGCACCTGGGGCTTAGGAGGGTTTCATGTTTAAAAGATGAGGGAATGATCTGAACCCAAACACTTCAAGAAAAGAAACAACTTCTTAGAATAGGAGGAGGAAAGGCAGGCCAAGCTGCTTGCCAAGCCACCTGCTGATTTGAATCTGATATTTTGGCTGTCCCTGTGGATCTGCTTGTAGGCAGAGAACACACTGGCTGGCCGCTGGGGGATTCTCACCAATCATTATATGTTTTATGGGACATTTAAATATTAGCATATATGACTTACATATGTCTTCTGGGAGCATGGTTAGGTTGAGCCCTAAGCATGCCTGGCCCTGTAAAACCAAAGGTCTGACCTAGAACTTGGTGAGTGAGTGCACTGAGAAACCGTTGCCCCATGGGGCCTTACTGGCTTTCTCAAAAATTGTTTCTACCATCACACATCAGATGATCCAGAAGAGCAAAAGGTGGTCTAGGTCCTTCTCTAATTGTTCCTGCCTCTAGCTCCAATTAATATCTGTGTGTGGACATTTGTATGTATCTCCTTTGGACCTTTGCTACACAGAGTGGCTGGAACATCACCAGCATCATCTGGGACCTTGCTACAAATGCATATTTTCAGCCCAATCCTGGCCTATTGAAAAAGAATCCACATTTAACTAGGTCCCTAGGTGATTCAAATGTCCAACAAACCTTGAGAAGCTCTGCCTCAGACCCTCTAATTCCTGTTTCCCGAGACTTCCCAGTCGTGGGAGCCATCTGGGCTGGGTAATTAAAGACATTCCCAGGCTCCTCACTTGGTGATTCTGACTTGTACTTGAATGGGGAGGAGAAAAGGTTAGAAATGGGATGTGAGTAGTATGTGCAGGTACCCCCACATCTGAACAGTCAGGGAAGAAGGATACTCAAGTCATGCTATAAGAAAACACTTGTTTCACATGTGTGCACACGTGTGCGCACACACACACAGTGCCAATATTCATGGGCAGGAGGCTTCCTTGTAATAAAGCTTCTACAGGAAAAGGACACTGACTTTTGTGAATGTTGATAAGCAACTTGCAGCAAATTTGGGGTATTCAACATTTAAATAACAATTCTGGCTTTGACCTTTTCCAGCCTTACTGATTTCAGCTTCATCTCTCACTGAAGCATCTTAAACACATCCCTGGTTTCCTCTGATACATTAAAAGAAGCTTATTTAAAAAAAAATATATCCAAGATAGAAAAGCTTAAGGAGAACAGGGATTCCTTCAACCATGGAGAAGGCTGATTTAAGAGTGAATTAGATTAGTAAAAGCTTTCTGTACTTGCCTGTACAATCCCTTTCTGTACCTCCTACTCTTTTGCTTTTCATTGAACATGAATTCTGAAATCTAGAAGAAAAGAGCCTTTCTACCTTCTAGGCAAGTACCTCATCTGGGTCCTCATGCATCTTTGGAAACCATTATTCGTGAAAGAATTCCTATCCCCCACTGATTCAAAGAACAGTAACTCACACTAAATTATGCAAAAATCAAGGACACATAATTGGAGTCTAGTTCCAATGTCTTTTTCATAGAATGTTTTTTAAAGATAAAAGAACGTTTTAGGTAAGCAAGCCTTTTTTGGACATTAGAGGAGCAGAAATAAAGAAGGTAAGGTTGGAGAGAGACATTTTGAAAAGGAGAGAAAGAGGGAGAACTAGAGGGGTTTTATGTGCAAAGTAACCGAAAGGAAATTTTTATGTTTAGCAATTGTGGTCTATTTGTATTTAAATTTTGGTAGTTGTCACTTCGCTGTCAGAAGATAGGTCAACTGGGGTGCCTGGGTGGCTCAGTTGGTTAAGCGTCCAACCCTTGGTTTTGGCTCAGGTCATGATCCCATGGTCCTGGGATCCAGCTGCTGTCAGGCTCCCTGCTCAGCACGGAGTCTTCTGCTTCTCCTCTCCCTCCTGCTTCATGCTCTTGCGTGCATACACTCTCTCTCTCAAATAAATAAGTAAAATCTTTACAAAAAAACAAACAACTACATTTAAAAAAAAGAAGAAGAAAGACCAACCAAGCAGTGGCTTTAATCACCACTCCCTGCTCAAGGATTCCCTATAGGGTCGTAGATATAATGGAAGCTCTTACATTGGGTCTGGGCCAAGGTGACCAGTGGAACTGACAACAATTCCCCAACATTCCTGTGGCTTCTTTTGAGAAGAAGGGATGATAGTTAGATAGGAGGATAGATAGTTGGAATGAGTGAAGAGAAGGAAGCTGACCTCCTTTTCTTCTCCTACCCAGGCAATGGCAAAAAGTCTGGGGATCTTTTAATGAATTTCTTAATCTGCCCCAGCAGGGATGAAATGTACCTAGTAACTAATATTCTTAAGGCCCTTTAAGAGACCCGGGTGGCAGGTGGTTACTATTTTAAGGAATCATTAAAATATTAACTGAGGGACTCTGTCAATGAATGGATCAATACTGGTTTATCATCTGAAGTATGTTTAGCACCATACCTGTTGCAAAGGCATACACAGTAATTATAAAAAATGGCCTCAGTTGGAAGGAGGCCCTATCTACAGTGCTTATGAATAGGCTTTAGCACTCAGAGAGAACTCAGAACTCAGAACTCATAAAGACCTAAGTTCAAATCCCACATCTGCTGCTTGGGAACATCGCTTAATTTCCCCGAGCCTTAGTTGTTTTCTTCCCTGTAAAAGGAAGTTAGCAATATTTACTTCATAAGCTGTTACAAGGATTCAATATGTACAATATTTGTAAAGTGTCTAGCTTATGGCAAAAATTCAATATTTAGTAGCAAAAGAACAGTCTCTGGGGAAACCATAAACACCTACAGAACAAATTGTAAACAAAAACAGCAGTGGATATTGATAGACTAAGGAAGCCAAGAATGGAGAATAGCAACCTACAGGCATTATCTGATCAGATGGGACACTGGAGTGTTATTCTGTGGTCTAGACAGCTGTACAGAGCTGAGAACAGATGAAAACAGAGTGGCTGAGGTCCCCTGGGAAGCCTTCACGGGGATGGTGATTCATGAGTCAGGGGCTCCATCCTGACTAGCTGTGTCTGACAAAAGTCAGACAGAGGGACAAGTGGGACACAAAATGAGAAGCCTTGATTTTCTGCCCCTCCAGCTTCTACCTCTCACCAACCCCTCACACTTACCTTCCTCCTCCCATATGCGCATGTCCACCCACCTCACCAGTCCCCTTCCGCTACCTTTATTCTCTGCTCTTTAGCCTTCCCACGGGATTCTCTCTCTCCATGTACTTTTTAAGTCAGTTTTATTACGGTATAATTTATGTGCCATAAAAGGCATCCATTTAAAGTGCACAATTTAAAGAGTTTTAACAGTTGTTACACCAGGAAACCAGAACCACATTCAAAATAGAGCATGTTTCCATTATCTTCCCCAGCACACCCTGAAGGTTCTCTGTCCCTTTGCAGTCAGTCCTGCTCCACCTCCCACAAAACCACTGTCCTGTTTCTGTCACCATAGGTTAGTAGATTAGATTGCATTTTCTAGAATTATGTTTGAATGGAAGCACACACGATGTGGTCTTCATGGCTGGCTCCTTTCTCTTGGCATAATGATTCTGAGACCTATCCATGTCGCTGTAAGCATCATAGTTCATTTCTTTTTGTTGCTGGATAGTGTTCCATTGTACACACAAAGCAGTGTGTTTACCCACTCACCTGTTGGTAGACAATTGGGTCATGTCCATTTTGGGACTACGGTGAATAAAACTGCTATAAACTTTAATGTGCAAGACTTTGTGTAAACCTATGTTTTCATTCCCTTGGATAAATACCTAGGAGAGAAACAGTTGGGTTGGATGGTAGGCATATGTCTGATTTTTAGAGAAACTTCCAAACTATTTTCCAAAAGTTACATTTTTATTAGCAGTATATGAGAGTTCTAGTTCCTTTTCATCCTTACTAACTCTAGGTATGGCCAGTCTTTTTAATTTTAGTCATTCTAATTTTCCTGATGACTAGTGATGTTGAACATCTTTTTACATGATTCATGATCATTTTATATCTCTCTGTAGTGTCTATTAAAATATATTACCCATTTCTTAAATGGGTGGGTACAAGCCCTTTGAGATTATATATATATATATATAATCTCAAAAATATTTACTCCAATTCTGTGACTTGGGTTTATATTTCTTAAATGCAATCCTTTGAAGAGCAAGTTTTAAATTCTGATAAATTCCAACCCAACTGATTAACATTTTGTTTTATAGTTTATGCTTTCTGTGTGCCATCTAAAAAAATCTTTGAGAGATCTCTTATGTTTTCCTCTAGAAACTCTATAGTTTTAGATTTTACACTTAGGTCTGTGATGCATTACCAGTTAATTCCCTAGGCATTTAATATGCTCCCATTGGCTCCAAGGTCCTGCCAACATAGCAACAACTCCTAGTTTTGTTTTCTCCAGCCCAGAACTTTTCTCTGCTCTCCAGACCTCTGTGTCCACCTACATGTTCACTTGGATGTTTATCAGTTACTAAAGACTCAAGATTTCCAAACTGCACTTTCTACTTTCCTTCCATACATTGTGCCTCCTTCATTTTTGCCTGTTTCAGTGAATGATTCCATCCACCCAGTTGGTCAAGGCAAAGGTACCTTCCCTTTCTCCCAGCTGTATCCAATCCATCACTAAACCTGCCTATTACATCTTGTACATAGATATGTACAAGGCCATTGCTTTCTATTTGCACTCTTAAGTGAGGATCTCTATTAGCCATCCCTGCCCTACCTCCAATTTACTCACAGTCTTATCCTTAAAACTCTGCAGCAGCTTTCCTTGGCTCTTAAGATAAAGGTTGTATCCCTGCATGTGCCTGATCCCCACTCTGCATGTCTTTCTCCCCTTCCTTCTCTCCAGCCAGACCTCTTCATCTACAGGCCCAAAAGCACAAGTCTGTCTTGATTTTCTCATAAACGCCTCACATCTCTTTCCCTTCTGGGCATTCACATGCCATTCCCACTCCCAGAAAGAGTCTTGCCATGGTCATACTACCACTCTTCCTGCAGACTTTAATTCAAATGCCACTTTCTCAGGAAGGCTTCTCCAATCCTCTAGCCTGGGTCAGCCCCTCCTCTTGTGAGAGTTCCCAGGAACCTGTACTTCTCTGCCTTGTATCACTACGGTAACCACAGGGCAATACACGTCCTTAGTAACGTAGCACTCAATCCCCCTCTAGAATGTAAGCCTCATGAGGACAGCAGTGGTTTCTGCTTGTTCCCAGCTCAATTCGCACTGCCTTGCACACTTCCCTGCATGTAGTAGAGGAATAATAAATACATTTAGTATTTACTAAGTGAATGCATGAATGAATGAATGAATGAATGAACAAAGACAAAGAGAAGGGCAACCTTGGATAGGAAGACGGGAAAGGGGTGACCATGGGCACAATCTCCCCAAGACAGAGGGGTCAGAATGGAATCATGTGGTTGTGGGAAACATGTTTGTTGGTTTGCTTTTTGGATTGGGAATCGATAAATAATTTTCTTTCTCCAATCATGTAAGCAGACTACCAATTACAGCAAGACTGGTGGGACCTACACTGCTCTTATCAAAATCAACCTATACTCATCCTCGGAGGCAGATGGTAAAACAGTTTCAGCACAAAAGATACAGATGTGACTCTGAAATCTCTGATCACAGCAGCTTTCTGTTCAAAGGCAATTAAATGCAGGCATCAAAAGGTATAAGCAAGAGGGGAAAGTTCAATTAGAGGAAGATATTATCATAAGCCAATTGGAAAGGAGAGAGATGTTTCCCAGTTTTCCTCTAGAGCTTCAGGAAATCCATTCACACTGATGTGCGAGGCCGTTCAAGCCCGGCTGAGCAGGGCTGAGGAGAGAGCAGGGGCCAATGATTTGAGTAGGGGCTCTGACAGTGAGAATGCGGGAGTCTGGGGCCCAGCTCAGGAGCAGAACACACGCAGACTATGTTATTTCCATCTTGCTCAGTTTATCTAGCAATACATTATGTATGTCCCCTGCTTCTTGTTTGTCATTCAATTTCACCCACGCATAGAAGGGCTAAGTGCACAACTGGATGTTGGGTGGGGGGGGCAGGTCTGACATGCCTCCTCTATCTCTCTACTCATGTCCTCAGGACACGGGGTTGTGCAGGGAACTTCTCTCTTGCTCAGCAGGAAGGCCTGCAGTGGTTCTGATCTCCTTTTCCCCAAACCAGCACCCTACCTGAGGCTTTCTATAGTGTCCTCCTCCCAGGGCTACGGGTAGCTGAATCAAGGGCCCCCCATCCCTCTCTTGGGCAGTATTGTGCCTGGGTAGGTGGTGGAGATGTTGTTTCAGGTGAAACACAGAGAAGACAGTCTCTTCTCACTGGTGTCTTCCCCTGTCTCCTTGACCTGTCACCTGATGGGGTCGCCTGTGAACTTCCTTGGGGAGGCCTCAGGGGAGCCCTTTTTGGAGAGGTTACATCATACAGTGTGCTGGTCATGGGCAGTAGAGGGAGAACCCGTGGGTTCAAATTCCAGCTCTGATTATTTCTAGATGTAGGGCTGTTGACAAGTTCAGTGTCTTCACCCATAAATGGGGATAAAAAGGGTATGTCACCTCATAGACCTATTGTGAAGATAAATGCATAAATATATGTTAAGGCACCTAGAATGATGCCTTCTGTACAGTAAGTGCTATACACATGGTAGCTATTGTTATTTTAAGGCACTACACCTCTTTTCAGGGTTCCTTATGCATCATTTTCTATCTCTGGCCAGGGATCCTACCGCTTCAGGCCTGCCCACCACAAAGGGGTGAGATACCCCTAGTCATCATCTACTTCAACTCGGAAAGCAGCATGACAATATTTCTGAGCTCTACTTGTTCAGTCAACACACAGTACTTGATGCCAGGTCTGTGTTCGGCACTGTTTGGGACTCTGAGGACACCAAAATGAAAGCACAGTGTGTGCCTGCCTGAAGTTCAGACTCTAGTGGGAAAACTGGGCAGAAACACGCAAAGCTTTCGAGTTTCCATGTGATTGGTCCTGTTCCCCACAAAGGGCCTTCAGGGCTGAGAGGGAAGGGATGCCCAGGGACAGAGGCATCTGGGAGAACCCCTGGAGAGAGTGCCACCCTCACAATCTCCAGGGCTGTGCATCTCAGGGCCTTCGGAATCTCAATTAGGGCATTCTGCAATGGACGCTTTATTCCTCTTGTGTATCTAACGCACTGTCATCCCTCTGAACATAAAATAGACTGAACAGATTCGACCACCTTTTACTGAGCCACTGTGCTAAGGGCTTTCACACGCATTATATCATTTGGCCAATTCTCTGTGAGGACGTCCAGATTTCTTCAGAAACCAGGATGCCAGATGGAATAATTTTTTGATGGATGGAGTCCATTACCAGTTTAGGCTATGAGCCCAGGTGATTGAAAAAGCATAAATCAGGCAATTGTCCTGGTGTTGCCACTCTCTCCAATTTTTAAACCTTCTGCTAGTAATGGAGATATTACCTGACTCTCTTGATGATAAAAGAATTAGCTCAGTGAATCACCACAAGATCATCTGGATTGCAGCTTTTCCTTTTCACTGGCTTTCAAAACATTGTTTAATTTGTACACAAGAGAGGGTTGGCTGGTGTGTGTGTGTGTGTGTGTGTGTGCGTGTGTGTGTGCGTGCGTGCACGTGTGCACATGTGTGCATGCAGATTTGTTTTACTGCCAAAGACTTCTGGACATCTGATTTCTACTTAAACCTAAATGTCATGTGTGTGCCTGATGTAGGATAAGAGAGAAAGAGGTATCTGCTCTTCATTGTCTCCTATTCTCGGCTATGCTCCGCTCTGAGATCACCAAGTCAATCCCAGTCTGTCAACCGAATTTCCAAATCTGAGCTCTTAAAAGATCTCACCTAGTTCAAGCCCTCCCTAGAGGGATAGAGAACACAACAGGGCCAGGATGGGTTTCAGGGTTCCTCAGTTGCCTTCTGTGGAGTCTGACTGCAGAGAATGAGTCAGAATAGTCATGAAGCTATCTCCCTGGCACTAACCCCAGACCCGTTTTAAATAACGCATCTAAATGTTAATGCACACTTAAGACAACAGAGCAGCTCATACTCTTCCCAAATTGATTCATTTTGCAGTGAGCTTGATGCAATTTACTCAGTATAAAAATGTCTCTGGCAATTAGGGGAACAAAGGGGCAAAGCTGGCGGACCACAAGGATGACAAACAAAGCAAGATGATGTGAAAGCTGGGGACAAAATTAAATTTCTTTTTGAAACAGATATTTTGGGGAATGTCAATAGCAAACAAGAAAGGCCTCCTTTGCCTGCAAGGGACACTTGAGGATTCTCTATCGGGAAGAAAATATGCAAATTGTCTTGAAAATGGTTTTGATGAAGTGTTCCAGCGGTGTCCCTGGTCACTCACTTTAGGGTGCCTGGGCTTCAAGCAGCAGGAAGCAGCTGGTGGAAGAGTGAGCCAAACTTAGGCTACATTGGTGGGTAGAGGTTTCCAGATCACTGAAGAGCGGGCCCCTGGCCCCTTAGCTGGTTAAGATCACCTGGGAAGAATGTGGCTCTGGAAAATACGCTGTAGAAGAAACTAAAGTTGTTTGGGGGGCAGAAGTTAAGAAGAGACATGAAAACTATTCTCAGAGGAATGAAAAACTGCTTTCTGAGGAGAAAGGAAGCTTGTTCTATGCAATTCCAAAGAAGACACAGAAGATCAACCAGATAATGGTGAAAATCTGGTGAAACAGGAGAGGAAACTAACATACATAATTGGCTCAAGTGACTCTAGGTGCCTTGTATATGCATGTTCATAGTACTACTTCCCAGGAAAATTGCGATATTAAATGGAGTCATATATCTCAGTGCTAAGAATGAGGGAAACACTCCACACATATTAGTCATCATTGTTAAAACCTCCTACAAGACTATTACTAGTCCCATTTTATGGATGAGATATAGAAGACTTGAAGAAATTAAAGAACTTTTGAGAGCCATTCAACAGCGTTTCAAGATTGCAAAGGCAGTGGGTTACTAGCAAGTTCTTCCTAGCAGTGAAAGTTGCCTCACAGTGGGGCTATCTGCTCTGCAAGAAGGTGAGCATCCTACTGGTTAGACCAGGGAAACTGGTGTCAAATGAACTTTGGAAGAAGCTCTTGCACTGGTTTAGGGTTGGGGTAAAGGGGTTGAATTCAATGACTTTTAAGGTTCTTTTCTACTTGATGAGTCTATGACTAAAGTATTTTTCTAGTTCTGTTGGCTCCACTCTGCCTTTAAACCAAATCAGCATAAACAGTCATGTGGGAATGTGAAATTGGAGAGGCAGCCACAGAAGAAGACCAAAGACTCAAGAATCATGGATAGACAGTGCAATACAGAAGTTTTTACTTCCATCTGGACTCTGGCTTTGTCAATGATCAAATTTCTTGGCTCAATTCCATACACGATGGACCTGATGCCCATAGCACCCTGAACCCCAGAGGCCAGCCTTAAGTTAGACAGGGTGGCAGAGAGTTAATCAAGAAAGTTAATAGACAAGTGAGGATTTTTAGAAATGGACATCATCTGGGTCTACTGGGAGAAGGATCCAATGGGCACCAAGAGGCCCTCCAGGCAAAGGGACCAGGAGAAGAAAGTCCAGACAGAGGAATCACTCTGAGGCCTGTAAGTAAACAACCAATAGAATCATGATTAGAATTTCATGCAGTCAGGGAGGAATTTTAGTCCTGAGAGGGAAAAACAAAATAATGGAGGGAATATTTGAGGAACAGTTGGAGAGACCACAATTGGAATTCATCCCAGCTTGTCTGAAAAGATGAAAACTCAACGGGAGTCAGAGAATGTAAGTGAGAATATAAAGACAAGTAAACTAGGGAGAGGGATAAATTGGGGGGGGGGGAGTGGATACCAAGTAGAAGATTCTTTGGAAGATAAGATAACATATAGGAAACGTATAGGAAATTGCCTGGAAAATTAGAGGGGCTAAGACGATACCAGAGTAGGCAATCAGGAAAAATGGAAACCATCTTGTTTCCAAGGCTGATATATGTCAGCATTGCCTAGTGGTGTGAGATGGTTAGGGAGACAAATGGAGAGGATGCAGGCTGAGGACAGTCATTCTACCTGGGGTTGGGTAGAAGGAAGTGACATGTTATGGAGAATGGAGATGGAATTTTGGTCAAGAGCTTTGGTCAGAAGCATCTCCCCCCCCCCTTAAAACCATATCTCAAGCTCTCAAAGAGTTCCTGGTCCAATTAATTTGGGGTTTGTTCATTTAATAAACATTTCTTGAGCATACACTGCAAGTCAGGCTCTGTACGAGGCTAGTTAAGAGGCAGTGATCAGGGGCACCTGGGTGGCTCAGTGGGTTAAGCCTCTGCTTTTGGCTCAGGTCATGATCTCAGGGTCCTGGGATCAAGCCCCGCATCAGGCTCTCTGCTCAGCGGGGAGCCTGCTTCCCCCCTCCCTCTCTCTCTCTCTGCCTGCCTCTCTGCCTACTTGTATCCCTCGCTCTCTGTCAAATAAATAAATAAAATCTTAAAAAAAAAAAAGAGGCAGTGATCAATAATGCCCTCCCTATTCTTAGGGCACCTCATTGGTGAAAAAGACATGTAAAAGAACAAAAGTGGTGCAAGCCTGAGAACACTAACAGGTGAAACAGGCCAGAGAGGTGCCTGCAAAGGAAGGTATAATCAACACTGGTGGGAGTGGGTCTGGAGTCTCAGGAAGGCGTGGGAGCTCTGGGATTCCTGTTTTGAAGTAGGAGAAGGGTTTCACTCAGTGGTCAGAGTGGTAGGAGAAGGCATGAGGGCTTGAAATCACTTGCTTCAGTTAGGGCGATCGTGAATAGTTATGATAAATGAAGTTTGGGTCCAGTGGAATGGTTCGGCTCAAGAAGAGGAGGACTGGATTGGGCTGTGTGTCATGCTGAGAAGGAGCTTGGGTCTGATGTGCAGGCATTTACTGAAGGGTCTGAGGCAGAAGATTCGAGGTCTGCAATGTTCACCTGCTAGCTCCCTTGTCAAGTTCTCAACCGGCTCCATTTGGGGACTTCCTAATGCTCAGGAGTTGTCACTGAGGTTATTGTTCTCAAAGACTTCAAGGAACATTCAACAGAGTTAACAATACAACAGAGAACAAAATCTGAGTCTAGAAGTGGGGCCAGAAGAGAAGCAACACAGCATACAGTTCTTTCCTGATACCTACTGTGTACCACTGTTTGCTCAAAGTTGCCCTGAGGGGAGCAGAGAGGCCCCAGACCCCCAAGGAATCTGATGTCCTTGGGTGACTGGCCTCACTGGTGGTTCTCCCACCCTGGGCTCAGCCTGCTCCCAGTTGAAAAGCTGTGGTATTCACTGCGTGCCTTCCCTTTCCTCGCCACCGCAAGACTTAGCCATTGGCAGAGGAAAAGCAATCAGCAGGCTGAAAGCAGTGGGAACACACTTTCTTGGAGCTTAGTAATGTAAGATCATCTCAGGAATAGACATCGCACCAAATCCGTGTGTAGATTTTATAAAGCCTTTTAAATGCAAAGTCCCATGGTTGACTCAGCTCTTAACTAAGGCTCTGAACCATAAGAAAATGAATTTCTGCTATAAAAACAAGGATTCTAGGTAGATGTGTAAATGTGGTACTATAAGCAAAACAAAGGGGAAAAAAGAAAACTCATAAGGAGGCCAGGTAATGAAAAACAGGGCACTTTGCTTTGAGCCTGGAGTGACTGCAAAGCTGAGCTGGGTTGTTTCTTTACTCACAAACCATCAGCACTGGTTGCCGAGACTTTTTGTATTATAACTAAAAGAGCAGGTCACTCCATCACCTGGTTCTGCCTACTTTACAACCAACAGACCTGGTGTCCCCAGGCAAATGGGCCCTGATGGGCCTAGAGCTTCAGGAAACAGGGAAGCTGGGACCATGTTACCGGGTTGGACCTTCTAGAACCTTCCACAGGGCCAGGCTTTCTAGTTCTCGTGGTTACGGCTGCCTGCTCTCTAAAATGTGCTTCTTCTGTGGGCCAAGGCCTTAGAACTTTGCCTTTTATTTTCAGATGAGATGGATGACATATATACCATAGAAAATATGCAGCTAGGTATTTATGAAGAGTAAACACTGGTTAATCATCATATGTAAATAATAATGTCTTCTTAATTATTGGTTGGTGATAGGGAGGCCTAGAGCATAGTGAGTAGGAGTGTGGACAGTGGAGCTAGTCTACCTGGCTTCAAATCTTGTTTGTTCCCTACCAGCTGTGTGACTCTGGGCAAGTTACTTAACCTCACTGAGGTTCAGCTTCTTCACCTTAGAATGCAGGTAATAAAACAGCCTCCCTCCTTGAGTGGCGGAGCATGCTATCCCATGAGACGACACGTGGAAGGCTCTCAGACCAACACTTGGCACCACACAGTGAGCACCCAGTAACTATTCCTGTCTCCTTGCTGTGGTCTGAATGTGTCTTCCCTCCCCCCAATTCATAAGTTGAAACCAAACCCCCACAGTGCTGGCATTAGGAGGCAAGGTCATTGGAGGTGTTGAGTCATGAGGGTGAAGCCCTCACTTATGGGATTAGCGGTCTTATAAAAAGGGCTCCAGAGAGCTCCTTGCCCCTCTCACCATGTCATAGTGACAAAGTGCCAGCTAGGAATCCGGAAGAGGGTCCTCCCAGAACATGGCTGAGTCAGCACCCTGTCTGGGACTTCCAGCCTGAAGAACCGTGACACATAGATTTCTGTTGTTTGTGAGTCCGCTAGGCAGGGGTACTGTGTTAGAGCAGCCCGAATGTACCCAGACACTCCTCTTCCTCTTCAGTACTGCGAGGATGGAAATGTGCTGGGGTAGAAATCAGCTGCTCACATGGATTGTCTATAGGAAACTAGAGTCCTCTGTGGGGAGGAAGATGCTACCACAGAGGGAGAGGAAGTCGGAGAGGAGGCCAGAGCCAGGGTGAGATCCTTCCAGCACTTGTAGCAGGATGTTTGTTGGAGGTGGGGGAGGGGGGCCAGGGATGAGAGTTGTGTTTGGAGACTGCCTCGGTGTGGAGGGGACGGGTACTGTGGCTACATATGCTGGTGGCATGTACATATGTACGGATAAAGTGTGAGTGCCCTGAGAGACCAGATGGGGGCAAGGGGTTCAGGATGAGGTAGCCCCAGCACCACCTACTTCTCCAGCCTTCATCTCACTTTCCGCCTGACTACACCCATCTTCCCTTGAGATCCAGTTCAAGTTGTTTTCTCTGTGCCAGCTTGCCTACAAGCCACCCGGCATACAGTCCTCCACTTCCCTTTGTACACACCCTGTGTGCAAACCCATTACAGCCCTGTC